>LVTN01000520.1:173733-201273 GCA_001649415.1 Musa itinerans | reverse complement strand
AAATCAAATCATAAACACTATCAATTGGTTTCATCATCAAAATCCGAGATTCAATAATAGTTTTTTAAAAAATCATACTGATGTTGTATAAATCGATACATTGTCATCATCGATTTAATTGGATTTCACTTATTGAATTATGATTGATAAAAAGTAATAGTAATATCATTTAGTTTGCAGAGAGTAAATGATAAAAGCATAATTCGGGTTCAAGACCTTGCATTATACAGTTAAAATCTTTACCAATTAAGCTAGCTTATAGTTAAAATCTTTACCAATTAAACTAGCTGACACCTTCATTTCATAAAACACTTGTTGAGGATAACACGATCTCTTGAAAACTTGACTTGTGAAGCTACTACATGCAAGCCAAGGGACAAATCTTTTAAAATTGATTTTGTTAAGTAAGATAGTATTTTTTTTTCACCTATATAGTCTTTTTTTCTCCTTGAAATAAGATATTAGATGTGAATTTTAATTCTTTCACATATCCATCACACCACAAGAGTTGATAGCAAAATTACTGGTCTAGACCAATATTTTAGTATGGTCCAACATTATCATACAGACCTAACATGATTAGCTTAGCTTGTGTATTATGAGATATATCATTATCGGTTCATTCTTCTTAGTCAAACTATGAGTACCCTCGACATCATGAATTCACTATTGAATACTATCGCCATTATTTGAAATATCATTAAAAACTAAAATTTTGCTATTTTTGATTCCTGTTAATAGGAATTCTTATATTCCACTTAGTTGCGTCAAAACTTTTTTGATTTCCTTTCGTAAGAAAGATAACCCAATTAAATTTCTAACTTTCATTTGATTGTCCTTTATAATGTTTCCTACAAAATTCTTGCCAAATTGATTATCATGAGGCTTAGACCTACTCTTTGCCAATATCATTCTATCTAATTAATCTATTCATATACAAGTTATAAGTACCATGATACCTCCTCTTTTTGTTCTTGGATATCTTTATATTGTGCAATTTCTTACAAATGTCAAATGAAGAGTCTCTTACATGAAGAGTCTCTTATATTATGCAATTTCTTACAAGTTGTATAATTTCTTACAAATGTCAAATGAAGGGTCTCTTACATGAAGAGTCTCTTATATTATGCAATTTCTTACAAGTTGTATAATTTCTTACAAATGTCAAATGAAGAGTCTCTTTTCTAGCCAAAGAGGGGCTTTAACTTTTTGTAAGCATCTCTGAGATCGGAGATCCCTCCCTACTTAACACTATTGGTTAATGCATAGCCTCCAGTTTGTCAAAAAAAAAAACATTATTATTGTGAATGAGCTTGTCTACACCATATCTAATTCTAAAGATATATTTTTTAAAATAATGTTAACGTTAGACTTTAAAGAAACTTATGATAAGCTTTCTTATCATTTGATCATATAAGTGAATTTTTCTATCAGTTTGTAAATTGGATCAACTCTTATATTAACTCCCCTTATTTTTCTTATAACATCAATCATATTATTTCTAAATGATTTTGTGGATCTAGAGGCATTAGGCAAAGTGACTCGTTGTCCTCATACCTCTTCATTATTGTCTGATAGCTTATTTCTTCTATTCTAAATATGTTGAAAGAAAAATAAATTACCCCTTCAGTAATGGTATTAAGATCTCACACTTATTATGTACTCATGATATCATTATCACTATTAGGGGCAATAAAATAGTATGTCATGTCATAACCTTAACAAAATTATATAAGTGCGTCACTAACTAGTCTTAAAGTCAACAAAGCTAAATCAATATGCTTTCTTAAAGATTATGACTCACACACTAAAACATCATATGTGCAATCTTGCTTAATATTAGGGAATGACACTTGCTTATGAGTTATCTTGGCACTTACACAACTAATGATAAACTTTTTGAAATATTCCAGTAGATATTGGTTTTCAAGCCTTATAACAAAATTCAAGGTTGGCAAAGGAGTTTCCTTTCATAAGCTTGGAAAATAGTGTATAAATAATTCTATTATAAATATCATACCTTATGAACTCTTAGATTTCTTTAAAAAATATTTAAAAGCTTAATATGATTGCTAGAGATTTTTTTTTTGGGACAACGGGATATCCTCAAAGAATCGTAATACCATTAGTTGGGATCATAATGCCAACCCTAAAGAGAATAGGGGTCTGATAGCATTAGAAATCATCATCTTGCTAAACATGATGTGTCGGGGAAGCACATCTTGCATTTGCTCAACAAAGATAATATCATGTGTCTAAACATTCTTAATGTCAAATATAGAATCTTAATCCATGAAACATTCATAGAAAAGTATCTACCTCTTGGACTTGGAAGGGGATTAACAAAGCTAATATGTAATTTGAAAAGAGGCCTTAGAAAATTGCTTTAAAAAAGATAATAATATTAATATTTAGGAATACTCTTGAATTTCTAAGATCAAAATTTCTTTGTGAAAATTACTATGAGGAAAGTTATACGTCGTTGAATGGTTCTCGAGATTCAATGGAATAAATATTTCCTATTCAATCTCCTACGTGTAAGTTATGCATGGATTTTACTTTTTTTATTTTTAGATTTATGTCAGAGCCATCTATGGGCCAAGAAGAACTATGGATTTCTCTTATTACTAGATGTTTTCTTGTATATTCTTTTTTTTATTAACAAAAGATAACGGGTTAAGATAGGATTTAAGCTTAGGATCTTACAATCATATGTAATAAATAGAGAAGCTCATTCCCTGACTAATTTTGCTAGAGTATAAGAATTTTCTCACTGTTGGATTTTAGCTCTGAATCTGAACTTGTGTGACATTATGAGTTAAATGAATTCCGTTGTTCTTCAAAAGAGAAAAAACACACACGTAAACAGAGTTGATGGCAAGATTGATTACCCACACAGCTCAACGCTCTACCCCGGCCCAACAATCTTAGATCGGCCCAACGCTGAACCCGGCCCGTGTATCGTCAGGTGCATTGAACATGAAGAAGAATCGTTTCGAAATTACAACAGCCGCCACAAAAGAGAGACTTGATGGCAAAATTACCCAGACAGCTCAACACTCGTAGCCCGGCCCAACAATCTTAGACCGGGCCAACCACTAAACTCGGCCCGTGTATCGTCAGGGGGTCTCGAACAAGCAGAATCGTTTCGAAATTACAAGAACCGCCACAGGCAAAGAAAAAGAGAGGGAACTCGAATTCCAGTCCGAGAAGCCACCGCCCTGCTCCGATCCATTCGAAATGGGCGATGATGACTTCGGCCACCGCACTCCGCTGTCCAAGGCACCTCGGGCCGCTGCGCCGAAGACCCCGATGGCCTCCCGGCTGCAGTCCCCGCCGTTCCCCCTCGGCTCCAACGACGACCAGCTCGAGCGCGCCCAGGCACGCGCTGCCGCCCGCGCCGCCTCCGTCCGACGCAGGTCCTCCGCCCCCAACCCTTCCTTCTCCTCCGGCGTGGCCAGCGACTTCATGGACCGCAGCCAGATCATGGATCTCTTTCATAATTGCATCAAGCTCGCCAGCGAGAACGTCCGCCGCCTTTCTTCTCGATTCACATTGCTTGGATTAATTCTTCTTCTTCTTTCTTTTTTCACTGTCATTTTATCCCTTGGATAAATAAAATTTCTAGGGTTTCGGTTTTCCTTTCTCGATTACGCATCTTCTTTTGAGTTCTCCTTTTAATTTAAAAATTGCTTTTTTATGCAGAAAATTAACCAGAAAAATACATGGGAGCTGGGCCTCATAGATCACCTCAGTGAGATCATAAGGGTTAGTCCTGAAGACGATGATGAGACCAATTTCCAAAAGGTCCCCCCTTTCCCTCCTCGAATTTAATGAGTTTCTAATGTTTCGTCATCTTAATGGCATGTAAAACGAATCTTTTCTGAATGTAAAATTGGTTAGGCAAGTTGTACTCTGGAAGCTGGGGTGAAGATATACTCAATGAGAGTTGATTCAGTGCACTCGGAGGCATATAAGGTTCTTGGAGGGATCAATCGAGCTGGCCGAGAAGAAGATGATGGTTAGGATCTTCTGCTGCTAGACCTTTTCATAGCTAAAACGATTAAAAATCAGACAACTCTAACGTTTGATTGCTAAAAGCATTCTCGTCAAGGTGCTATTTAAAATTTCAAAGACAATTAGCTTAATAACTATCATTATGCGAAGAATTTCTTATAAAAAAGAAAGTTAAGAACAATGTTAGGAAGTGGATACAGTGTTAATTCCTTGTCTATTGTTACAAGGCCTTGATGAAGTTAGCAGTTTTTTTTTTTTTTGCTCTAGCAGCCTAGCTCCTGTGTCCGCATAGCTATAGTTCCTATTAGGCATTGTGGTTGTTGGGTTATTGATAAAGAGAAATTCAGCAACATGGCTGGTCCATTCTTTCTTATCAAACCTATGATTCCTTTCTCTTCCAGATAACTTAAAAGCAGAAATAAATAATATTACAGAAAAAGAAAATTTTAACAATGAAATGCCAACTCTAGAGTTTGCTTTCCTTCTGTCTGAGTGAATCCACAGATAGCTACTTCAAACTCATCCCACATCTAAATATGCTAGTTTAAGTGTGAAAATCATCCATCCTAACCTCTCTTGTAACTATTTATGAATTCAGGGTAAAATATGTCAGTGATTTAGTTGCTAATAGTGTTTAGTCACCAATGTTACAATATCCAATGACAGATAACATGGAAACAGTTGATAACATTGATACTGCACAAGCAGATGGCCTTTCTAAGAAGGACCTGGAAAGAAAGGTACTTATATTTCCTATAATAATTAGTTTTTAGGATGTTTCTTTAAGCTCACCCCACTTAATAACTGCAGATGTCACCTCTGTTGACATTGGAGTCATCTTTCGACGCCCTTAATTTGAAAAAGTTTGATGGTAACGCTTAATACTTCTGCTATGAATCCAAGAATTATTTGATATGTAAGTTGAAACTAATTTAGTGAATCTTACATTCAGTGGCATTCATTGTTGATCCTCTGTATCATCAGACTTCTGCACAATTTGATGAAGGTGGAGCTAAGGGTCTTCTATTGAACAACCTTGGAGTTTATGGTGGTTGTCGTGTACTTTTTGATTCATTTGAGTACCCAGAAAAGAGCATGTCATCTGGAATTGAAAATGACCAACCTGAATTTATTGATCTTTCATTTGCTAAAGGTATGGATACATGTTATGAAGTACTTATATTGTGAATTTAATGACTATTTATATATTTGTGAGGTTTTTGCTAATTGAAAAAAAAAACACTTCCTTTTATGCAGATTACATTGAGAAAATGATGATTTATATGCCTGCAACAAATGATATTTCACCAACACTGAGGGATATTGTTAATCAGTTTGATGAAGATAATCGTAGACCACCTGACATAAATTGTTCAGCTCAAGTGCCATTGGTCGACGATTATGTACCTGGTTAAAATCTTTACCAATTAAGCTAGCTTATAGTTAAAATCTTTACCAATTAAACTAGCTGACACCTTCATTTCATAAAACACTTGTTGAGGATAACACGATCTCTTGAAAACTTGACTTGTGAAGCTACTACATGCAAGCCAAGGGACAAATCTTTTAAAATTGATTTTGTTAAGTAAGATAGTATTTTTTTTTCACCTATATAGTCTTTTTTTCTCCTTGAAATAAGATATTAGATGTGAATTTTAATTCTTTCACATATCCATCACACCACAAGAGTTGATAGCAAAATTACTGGTCTAGACCAATATTTTAGTATGGTCCAACATTATCATACAGACCTAACATGATTAGCTTAGCTTGTGTATTATGAGATATATCATTATCGGTTCATTCTTCTTAGTCAAACTATGAGTACCCTCGACATCATGAATTCACTATTGAATACTATCGCCATTATTTGAAATATCATTAAAAACTAAAATTTTGCTATTTTTGATTCCTGTTAATAGGAATTCTTATATTCCACTTAGTTGCGTCAAAACTTTTTTGATTTCCTTTCGTAAGAAAGATAACCCAATTAAATTTCTAACTTTCATTTGATTGTCCTTTATAATGTTTCCTACAAAATTCTTGCCAAATTGATTATCATGAGGCTTAGACCTACTCTTTGCCAATATCATTCTATCTAATTAATCTATTCATATACAAGTTATAAGTACCATGATACCTCCTCTTTTTGTTCTTGGATATCTCTATATTGTGCAATTTCTTACAAATGTCAAATGAAGAGTCTCTTTTCTAGCCAAAGAGGGGCTTTAACTTTTTGTAAGCATCTCTGAGATCGGAGATCCCTCCCTACTTAACACTATTGGTTAATGCATAGCCTCCAGTTTGTCAAAAAAAAAAACATTATTATTGTGAATGAGCTTGTCTACACCATATCTAATTCTAAAGATATATTTTTTAAAATAATGTTAACGTTAGACTTTAAAGAAACTTATGATAAGCTTTCTTATCATTTGATCATATAAGTGAATTTTTCTATCAGTTTGTAAATTGGATCAACTCTTATATTAACTCCCCTTATTTTTCTTATAACATCAATCATATTATTTCTAAATGATTTTGTGGATCTAGAGGCATTAGGCAAAGTGACTCGTTGTCCTCATACCTCTTCATTATTGTCTGATAGCTTATTTCTTCTATTCTAAATATGTTGAAAGAAAAATAAATTACCCCTTCAGTAATGGTATTAAGATCTCACACTTATTATGTACTCATGATATCATTATCACTATTAGGGGCAATAAAATAGTATGTCATGTCATAACCTTAACAAAATTATATAAGTGCGTCACTAACTAGTCTTAAAGTCAACAAAGCTAAATCAATATGCTTTCTTAAAGATTATGACTCACACACTAAAACATCATATGTGCAATCTTGCTTAATATTAGGGAATGACACTTGCTTATGAGTTATCTTGGCACTTACACAACTAATGATAAACTTTTTGAAATATTCCAGTAGATATTGGTTTTCAAGCCTTATAACAAAATTCAAGGTTGGCAAAGGAGTTTCCTTTCATAAGCTTGGAAAATAGTGTATAAATAATTCTATTATAAATATCATACCTTATGAACTCTTAGATTTCTTTAAAAAATATTTAAAAGCTTAATATGATTGCTAGAGATTTTTTTTTTGGGACAACGGGATATCCTCAAAGAATCGTAATACCATTAGTTGGGATCATAATGCCAACCCTAAAGAGAATAGGGGTCTGATAGCATTAGAAATCATCATCTTGCTAAACATGATGTGTCGGGGAAGCACATCTTGCATTTGCTCAACAAAGATAATATCATGTGTCTAAACATTCTTAATGTCAAATATAGAATCTTAATCCATGAAACATTCATAGAAAAGTATCTACCTCTTGGACTTGGAAGGGGATTAACAAAGCTAATATGTAATTTGAAAAGAGGCCTTAGAAAATTGCTTTAAAAAAGATAATAATATTAATATTTAGGAATACTCTTGAATTTCTAAGATCAAAATTTCTTTGTGAAAATTACTATGAGGAAAGTTATACGTCGTTGAATGGTTCTCGAGATTCAATGGAATAAATATTTCCTATTCAATCTCCTACGTGTAAGTTATGCATGGATTTTACTTTTTTTATTTTTAGATTTATGTCAGAGCCATCTATGGGCCAAGAAGAACTATGGATTTCTCGTATTACTAGATGTTTTCTTGTATATTCTTTTTTTTATTAACAAAAGATAACGGGTTAAGATAGGATTTAAGCTTAGGATCTTACAATCATATGTAATAAATAGAGAAGCTCATTCCCTGACTAATTTTGCTAGAGTATAAGAATTTTCTCACTGTTGGATTTTAGCTCTGAATCTGAACTTGTGTGACATTATGAGTTAAATGAATTCCGTTGTTCTTCAAAAGAGAAAAAACACACACGTAAACAGAGTTGATGGCAAGATTGATTACCCACACAGCTCAACGCTCTACCCCGGCCCAACAATCTTAGATCGGCCCAACGCTGAACCCGGCCCGTGTATCGTCAGGTGCATTGAACATGAAGAAGAATCGTTTCGAAATTACAACAGCCGCCACAAAAGAGAGACTTGATGGCAAAATTACCCAGACAGCTCAACACTCGTAGCCCGGCCCAACAATCTTAGACCGGGCCAACCACTAAACTCGGCCCGTGTATCGTCAGGGGGTCTCGAACAAGCAGAATCGTTTCGAAATTACAAGAACCGCCACAGGCAAAGAAAAAGAGAGGGAACTCGAATTCCAGTCCGAGAAGCCACCGCCCTGCTCCGATCCATTCGAAATGGGCGATGATGACTTCGGCCACCGCACTCCGCTGTCCAAGGCACCCCGGGCCGCTGCGCCGAAGACCCCGATGGCCTCCCGGCTGCAGTCCCCGCCGTTCCCCCTCGGCTCCAACGACGACCAGCTCGAGCGCGCCCAGGCACGCGCTGCCGCCCGCGCCGCCTCCGTCCGACGCAGGTCCTCCGCCCCCAACCCTTCCTTCTCCTCCGGCGTGGCCAGCGACTTCATGGACCGCAGCCAGATCATGGATCTCTTTCATAATTGCATCAAGCTCGCCAGCGAGAACGTCCGCCGCCTTTCTTCTCGATTCACATTGCTTGGATTAATTCTTCTTCTTCTTTCTTTTTTCACTGTCATTTTATCCCTTGGATAAATAAAATTTCTAGGGTTTCGGTTTTCCTTTCTCGATTACGCATCTTCTTTTGAGTTCTCCTTTTAATTTAAAAATTGCTTTTTTATGCAGAAAATTAACCAGAAAAATACATGGGAGCTGGGCCTCATAGATCACCTCAGTGAGATCATAAGGGTTAGTCCTGAAGACGATGATGAGACCAATTTCCAAAAGGTCCCCCCTTTCCCTCCTCGAATTTAATGAGTTTCTAATGTTTCGTCATCTTAATGGCATGTAAAACGAATCTTTTCTGAATGTAAAATTGGTTAGGCAAGTTGTACTCTGGAAGCTGGGGTGAAGATATACTCAATGAGAGTTGATTCAGTGCACTCGGAGGCATATAAGGTTCTTGGAGGGATCAATCGAGCTGGCCGAGAAGAAGATGATGGTTAGGATCTTCTGCTGCTAGACCTTTTCATAGCTAAAACGATTAAAAATCAGACAACTCTAACGTTTGATTGCTAAAAGCATTCTCGTCAAGGTGCTATTTAAAATTTCAAAGACAATTAGCTTAATAACTATCATTATGCGAAGAATTTCTTATAAAAAAGAAAGTTAAGAACAATGTTAGGAAGTGGATACAGTGTTAATTCCTTGTCTATTGTTACAAGGCCTTGATGAAGTTAGCAGTTTTTTTTTTTTTTGCTCTAGCAGCCTAGCTCCTGTGTCCGCATAGCTATAGTTCCTATTAGGCATTGTGGTTGTTGGGTTATTGATAAAGAGAAATTCAGCAACATGGCTGGTCCATTCTTTCTTATCAAACCTATGATTCCTTTCTCTTCCAGATAACTTAAAAGCAGAAATAAATAATATTACAGAAAAAGAAAATTTTAACAATGAAATGCCAACTCTAGAGTTTGCTTTCCTTCTGTCTGAGTGAATCCACAGATAGCTACTTCAAACTCATCCCACATCTAAATATGCTAGTTTAAGTGTGAAAATCATCCATCCTAACCTCTCTTGTAACTATTTATGAATTCAGGGTAAAATATGTCAGTGATTTAGTTGCTAATAGTGTTTAGTCACCAATGTTACAATATCCAATGACAGATAACATGGAAACAGTTGATAACATTGATACTGCACAAGCAGATGGCCTTTCTAAGAAGGACCTGGAAAGAAAGGTACTTATATTTCCTATAATAATTAGTTTTTAGGATGTTTCTTTAAGCTCACCCCACTTAATAACTGCAGATGTCACCTCTGTTGACATTGGAGTCATCTTTCGACGCCCTTAATTTGAAAAAGTTTGATGGTAACGCTTAATACTTCTGCTATGAATCCAAGAATTATTTGATATGTAAGTTGAAACTAATTTAGTGAATCTTACATTCAGTGGCATTCATTGTTGATCCTCTGTATCATCAGACTTCTGCACAATTTGATGAAGGTGGAGCTAAGGGTCTTCTATTGAACAACCTTGGAGTTTATGGTGGTTGTCGTGTACTTTTTGATTCATTTGAGTACCCAGAAAAGAGCATGTCATCTGGAATTGAAAATGACCAACCTGAATTTATTGATCTTTCATTTGCTAAAGGTATGGATACATGTTATGAAGTACTTATATTGTGAATTTAATGACTATTTATATATTTGTGAGGTTTTTGCTAATTGAAAAAAAAAACACTTCCTTTTATGCAGATTACATTGAGAAAATGATGATTTATATGCCTGCAACAAATGATATTTCACCAACACTGAGGGATATTGTTAATCAGTTTGATGAAGATAATCGTAGACCACCTGACATAAATTGTTCAGCTCAAGTGCCATTGGTCGACGATTATGTACCTGAGAACAACCACATAGAGCTGGGTGAAATTGCATCTGATGATGATTGTGGACCTTGGAACCTTGATCATGATCATCAGTTGAGCATAGTTGATGACAACTCTACTAGCACAAACCTGAATTTTACAAGCCACCAGGAGGCATGTTTTGCAAATTATGCTAAACTTGTAGTATATTATTATTATTAAATATTTGCATTGTTACACAGGAGGATTTTGACTGCACCTTTGGTGGTCCTATTGTGGAAGAAAAGTTCGAGAAAATTGCTGATTTCTTGTCTCTAGGCTTGGGATTTACTTCAAAATCAAATGCTTGGGCAGGACCTGATCATTGGAAATATAGAAAAGTCAAAGGTAGATACCCAAGAATTGATTTACTTTTACTTTATCGGTCTTAGTATGGCCAGCTCAGTTATTTTAAGGAAATGATTGTAGGTACAGAACAAGTTCAACCACCGGATACCAATTCAGAAATAGTAAACAGGAAGCCAAGAAACCGAAAGGAAGCTCGTGATGTTGATTTCATAAAATCGTTGGAAAATGATATCTCAGATATCTTTGCACCTCCCAAGAATCCAAAATCATTAACTTTACCTGTGAACAAGGCAACAGTTGTTATCACACTTCCAGAAGATTGTCATTACCGACCCGAAAGTCTTGTCAAGTTGTTTCTACTTCCCAATGTTATGGTAAGTAGAGGTGTCAAAAGTTATTTGGTTGTTGCAAAAACACTTTATCCATCTTAATTGACAATTCTTTCAACTTCTTTTTAGTGTCTAGGAAAGAAAGGAAGAAAGTTTTCTGGTAAGTTTTGTTATTCCTTCATGTGGATTATTATGATGCATCACTTTCATAAATTCGTACTCTCAATTTCTTCCCCTTGTAGTGTAGTTGAGTATTTAATATATTGAAATTTCTTATCTTATTTTATGACACTTTGCTACTGCAGTTCTCCATAGCTAAAGCGATGATCAGCAAATTGTGTGGCTTAGAAATGTAATTATGAAATATATCCTATAATTAAAGAATTTTGTCTTGGTTCAAATGAGAATTGTGGTATATAAAGCCAACAAAAATGATTAATTGAAGCACCTAAGGAGAATGCCTATGCATACAAAGTTTTTACTTCTCATCAACATGTACTTCGCTTACCATATGCTGCAATACCAGTCTGAACTTTTCCTAAGAAGTTTATACAACTTCTCTCTTCTCATAACATTGAGGCATGCCTGCTAATCCTTATTTCTTGTCCTTGCTTAGAAACACTTTACAAGGAATTGGGTAGCACAATCTTTTCAATCTAGAAACCCTAGAATACCATTAGGTTTATTAACTATTTGTTGAAAAACTTCTGGGAAAAGGAGTGGAACAACAAGAATTCGATGAGAGACATGAGTTGAAAGAGAAAGAAAAAGACAAGTGATCTATTAACTGTTTTCATAGGAGAGAGAAGTTGAAGTCTCTCTTTGTACATAAGAGAGAAAGGGGGTACCTCTTATTATTTATTCCCTCTTCCAATAGGTTCATAATAGGAATTTTCCATTAAAGGAGGTGCTCCCATTCCTCCCATAATCCTGTTAGGAGAGGTGTTGGTACCTTTCTTCTCAAGCTTAATCAACATATAGGCCTACTCATGGTAATATGGGACATCGTTTTCTTAATTGCTTAGATCATGTGTTTATGTAGTAGATCACACTATTTTACTAGTGATTTATCATTTATCATATCAAATCTACTTTTTGATGGTCTCAATTAGATTTAATAACTTGCTATAGAAACATTTATGTGAATAAGAAGCCAACTACCACATAAATCAGTTTAACTACTTTGCTTTTCTTGGCCTTATTGTTTTTTTATTTCATACTAAAAGGAAATTTAGTCTTTGCTTTGTAAAAGGCAAATTATGTGCAGATTCTCTTTTGATTGCTAAACAAATGTTTGCACAGATGAACCAAGACCAGATGATGAGAGCTCTGCTCAATTAACATCATGGGATAATGATAGCACAACATATGATAACTTTGATGATGGGACTGCCTGTAGTGATGCAGACGATCCAGGAAGTCTTGTTTGTCAACCGCGCCAGGTTTGTACTCTCACTTTTAGAATTGAAGTCCCTCGGTACTTTCCAATGTACTGCTTATCCACAAGAATGGAAGGATACTTTACATCACTCATGTTCTGCCATTTTTGCAAGTGCGGATGCTTGCCAAGGCATCTATAGAAGCAAGATGGTCACTATGCTCACTAAGGCATGTTCATCAAGTTTCATTTGTAGGAGAACATGTGAACAAATAGGCCTGAAATTAAGGTTCTGGCTATAATCACATTTGATGCATAAAAACTTGCTGCTATGTCTGAAGGAATTGAACTTAAACATTGCAATCCAAATATTCTTCTTTCCTAAAATGTCCTGTCTGAAGTGAGGACTTTATGCAGCTTATGAAGCTAAAGCTTGATCAAATACTTTATATGAGAAACTTGAGGCCTAAGAAATTGACTGTAAACCCGATGAGGCTGAAATCTCTTCCCATCAACTGTATTAATCTGCCACATTCAATCTGAAAGAGTCATTTATTCCATTTTTTGAGAAGCCCCAGATTAAGAATATCGTATTGCTGCTAATTCCATAAAATACGGCCCTAAGTAGTTGCTGACATGAAGGCCTTGTTCTTGTTACGTTGGTTCTTTGCTGTGAGGGTCTCATGTACATCCTATAGGCTTTATCATTTTTGGAAATGTTACTAACTGTACCGTATCATAGAAAATTTTATATTAGCCTTTGTTCATTCTGAACTGAAGGTAAGGAAGGTGGATATTCAATATGATAAGGTATCTAAACAAGTTGATGTTCATGCACTGAAAGATATGCTCTGGAATCATATACAAGATTCGGTTCAAACCTCTAATGCGGTAAGTCCTGTCTTTTTTTCTTTATTTTGAGGTTGGTTTGCGATAAGGGGAATATATACCTTGCTAGTTGGATATCTTTGCTTGAATATTTGTTGCAATATCATGTATCTTTCTTACAACTTTTCCAATCACTTACAGATTTGATGTTTCTCAAAATGTAACAGCATTATTTTTTTTTTTTTAACAATGGGAAAATTCAATAAGTTCATGGAAATTGGCTTTGTACTAATGGAATCTCATCATCCATTGAAAATGGTTACTCCATTATACTCTCTCTTTCTCTCTATAATCATGAGACGAACCATTGACATAGCACAAGATGTTATAGTTTTTGAATAAATATTTCCAGAAAAATTTGAATCAGCAAATAATGATTGTGTTCATTTTCATGCTTTAGATGCACAACTGACAGCAGATAGAAATATAAATATATAAATTAAGCAACACTACATGACACAGAAGGGCAGGAAGTTGATTGCACAGCAGTCATCTTTTAGAATCCATATAGAGTCAAGTCAGATTGTACTTGCTTTTTTTCTTTTTTTTTATGGATTATTTTTTACATATCTTTTGCTGTTATGTTAGGGAGCCCTTCGAGTTATATTTTGAGTCAAACTTTTGTTTTTTAAGCCCTTTTGTTAGCTGCATATAGACTTGGAAAAACCTTCAAGTTATTAGGAAGCAAATTTTGAAGGATGTTTAATTCCATCCATGTGCAAAGTGTGTTTCGTGTGAGACCTGAAATCCCAGGTAAATAGTTCTAGGAATGAATTTGGGTATAATCATTTTCTACTTCGTTTGTTATTTTCTTCATCTCTTATATTCTTTATTTCTCCTGTTGGTCCTCCTTTATTTCTCTCTTCCTGTAGCAAACCAAACGGAACAATCTGCTACATTCCCCAGATGGTACTATAAGTGGTATCTTTCTTCCACTGACTAAAAAAATTGAATTTCTAATCTGTATTTCCTCATATTTCATCACTATAGCTTGTTTATTTGTCCAGTTAAATGACTTAAGGTTAAATTCTTATAAAACACATTAGAGTTGATGCATTTCATATCTTGTCCTCATCACTGTGATCACTGTAACATGAAGCCAAGCTATGATTCAAGGCCTTACTCTATTGTTATATCCGTAACTTTTATATGAGATGATAATATACAAGAACCCCTATATCCTATCACAACACTATTTCTGTCTACTGTTCAAAATTGATGGTTGACCAGACCTGACCTGGAATCAAGGCAAAGGCACAAAGTTTACTACAAGGATTAAAGAAATCTGGTTTATAAGGTGTTGGAGGAATTAACATGTTCATGGATCCAACATAGGAGATTAGCGCCCCTGCTGACCCTTGGTGGGTCAGCTTTGCTCTCACTCCTTGCTTTAAGTATATGGAAGCCATTGCAGTAAAGGACCAAGTTCCCTGCTTTGGTTAGCACCCCTGCCGATCCTTGATGGGTCACATTAGTGCTCCCTGCTTTGATCGGCCTCTCTTAATTTGCTGAGCCTGTGAACCAAGTTCCCACAATTTCAAAATAGAATTTGATTTCTCAGTTATTGATTAAAGTGTTGATTAATAATCTTAAAATCCATTGAGTTCTTGTTAGAAATAGGTTACATTTGTCATTTCAAGTTTGTCTAGTGCATTTTTAGAACTAATTGATTGAGTCTTGGGCCGCAAATTTCACATTTCTTTTCCTTTCCTGTGGTCCGGGTTGATTTTGCTCTCAGATCTCATATTTACTAGTATTTATTTGCAGAAACAGGATTGTGAAGCCACAGTTTCTCTGAGGCAGGTTTTGCAACACTTTCCTACTGACTGCCCAGCAGCTGCTGCCAAGGATATCTCGCCACATCTAATTTTCATTTGTCTGTTGCATTTAGCTAATGAGTACTCCCTCAGCATCCATGATCATCCTAGTTTGGATGAACTCGATATACACATTCCCTCTTCGGCACTTGTCAAGTGATACTACCCACCCGTATGGTCACAGTGCACTTCCTGCTCCCATGGCACAGGAGTATTTCAACTGTGGAAGCTCAAGTTGTAAGATGTTGATGTACTAGGAGATGATGTTGGTGTATGTTAGGGTTTTCTGGGTACTGGTACGTGTTGCTTGTTCAATTTCTCTTCTTTGTTAAAGCTCCATCTGATGGATGAAAAGGTTTATAGCCTTATACATTGTATGATAAATTAACATGTACCGGCTGAGCATTATTAGTTTACCCTCTATTTGTGAAGCATTCTTAAAAAATATTTAATAATGTTTAATTAGAGGCAATCAAAATCTTTTTACTTCTGAATTGGCCGTCTTGTCCATGTTTGTATTAATTCTGACACCATAAATTATGGATTATGATGACAAGTAAACCTCGCTAGCGTTTAGAATCAACTCCACTTTCATTAGCGTGCAGCAGTGTTCATCCATCACATCTCCAAGTGTGCATCACCAGAGTAGATCTGGAAAGTGAAAGTTTAGCTTTGCATTTGAAGTTCCGCATTTGGGGAAAGGCTAAAGAGGTACAGGAAAGTTAAGTTTGTGATACAACAAAACGCTCTCTTATCATGTCATCTGCCTTGGATTTATGGTGACATGTCTCATGATAGTAATAACAAAATTATATAGAACACAAATTATGCCCAACATTTTATTGCCTTCTAAGTCTTGCATGTAATACACAAAAAAAAAATGGTTTGCACCACACAATTATCGACAATCATTAGTTATGCAATTAGAACAAACCAATATTTTGCTTCAGGTCACTCTATCAACTCTTTTTTTTTTTTTTGCAAAGGATAAGTGACAGGTGAGATTCGACTCTAGAACATTAGAATAAACTACCAATATCTTCTCCGTGCTGTATGCCTACGAGATCATGCTTCAATGGCCTGATAAACTGATCACCACAGAAATTTGTTTTGCTACAAGGTATGCACAGTGGGTACCCCAGCGCTGAAGTCAGATACATACCTTTGCGCCAATCCAAACAAGCCAAGAGTGCCACCAGTGTGAAGCATCACTACTTTAGCATGACTTTCAGCTTCTGCATCAGCAAGGAGAACAGCATGCTCCCAAGCAGCCAGAGTATAGATAGGATCCAAAAGAACACCAGTTTGTTGAGCAATTCGCCGGCACAAATCAATTTCACCATTTAGTACCTTTCCAAACCTTACATATGCATAATAACGGGTCAGGAAAAAGAATATCTGGAAGACCAACTAATATATGCTGCACTTCCTTATTAGTTCAACTGTCTACTAAGAGAAATTAGTTAATAATATAAACATTATTAGTTGATTATATCCCCAAGGTTTCTATAGAAATCAAAGTTCCTCAAAATAGAATGTATATCCATCATTTGGTTCTTTTCTAAACGGATATTGACAAGGATAACTGGTAGCGATTTAACTGCCAGTAGCTGTTCTTCATGTTCTTTAATCAATTCTGGCAATATTTCATCTATTACTTACAACTTGATTCCTCTTTTCCCCAATGCCAAATCTCCACCACTGTGAACTTTGGTTAGGTTCAAGTAGAAGCTTCTTTTGTATGGGGAGAACCAAAGCACTCTTCTGTAGACGAACAAAATCTTTTTACTTATTGAAGATACAGGAACAATAATTGTATACCTACTTTCTCTTTTGCTTTATAGCCATTTTTTATATCATAGGTCAATTCTTTCTACTTCAAGAAAAGGCTTATCTACATGTTATCTCTCTTAAAATTAGTTATTTAAAGTTAAATACTGTGCTTCTCTTGTACCTAACAATTTAATATCATAGCCCACAAGTTGCCTCTTGAATCCTGATCTTATCAACAGTGACAAATTATGAGAAATCAGAGTTCTATTAGTTTGGAATTTCCACTATCCACATAGCTAGACAATGTACAAAACAGTCAAGAATCAGCACTAAAAAATGATTAACCATCCAGCAAAAGCAAACAAATAATAATCTAAAAGGAGACATTAGAATGATTACCAGTGAATTCCCTAGTCCTCTGGATGACATTACAGGAACTGTCAGCAAACACTCTTCAGTGTTATCTTAAAGGTTATGCTCATTGCCAATGTAAGTCTCCATATCTCAGTAGGTTTGGGTTAATATGGTTATACAAAATCAAAGAACACAATGCACTCCATTTTTTTGACAAATTTGCATCCTGAACTAAGGAAAATCAGGAAACAAACATCAAGTTATATGTATTCGGTTAATGGATGTCTATCTAATTCGAAATAGGACAAAAACTTCTAGATCATCTTATTCATGTCGTATCATCCTTTTCATATTTTTATATATTTCATGTCATCCACTAAATGTTACGTCAGTGAATTCAAAAGGTGCTCGGGCGCTTGCCTAGGCGCTCAGGCGAGGCGAAGCCCAAGTGCCTCGTTTACTATCCAAGTTGTACGCTTCAAAGAGGCGCCAGGTGCTTCGAGCGAGTGCCTGGGTTAAATCAGGCGACCGAACCAGCATGTTAGGTCTGGTTCGGTCGTATTTGCGTTAGTTAGTTCAATCGAACCAACTAAAGCATCGATATCAGCCTCTCTCCGTTGCCCCTCGTGACTTTCCCAACCCTAACCTGACTCCCGCCACTGACATTTTCTTTCTACTACCGCTACCTCTCTCCACTGTCGCTATCGCTATCACTAATCTTCGTTGTCGCTATCGCTATCACTACTCTCCGCTATCGCTGCTCTTCGCTCTACCTCACTCCGCTGTCGCTGTCGCTGTCGCTACCACTGTCGCTGCTCACCACTACCACTGTCGTTGCTCACCGCTGCCATTGCTCTCAGTCAGCAACCACGGTCTCTTCTCTTCTCACACTCGACTCAGTATATTGTTAACACTAACAGTATACTAACAATATACTGTTAACAGTATTTTTTATTTATTAGATTAATAATATATTATTTCGATTTTAATACTACTAACTTTATTTATTGTTTTGAATTTTGAGATTTTTGTTAATGTGATATTGTGACTTTATACTTAAGATTTTCTTAATTCAATATCATATTTTTATTTAAATAATTATATTTATTAATTATATTATATATTTTTTATATTTTAGCGTCTCGCTTCGTTCGGACAAGCGCCTAGCTCCTCAAGTGTTTTGGAACCTTGGCGCCTTTTAGCGCCTAGTGCTTTTTAAAGTACTGTGTTAGGTGTGGATAGTTGAAATTTGTTTCCTGTACATGTCATTAGCTTAAAGTCATGTCATGCATGCCAACAAGTTCAAACATATATAATAAAGCCATGCTTAAAACATAGGAAAAACTTATATTAAGTGCTTCTCAAAGTAATATGAACCAATAAGCCACAATAAGCCACTGTTATAAGCACATAACCAGATTTTTCATGATCGAACATCAAAACTGAGAAAATACAATATTCTCATGCCATTATATGATTACTGAGTTAGTTTCTGTCCAAATTAATTTCATGTCAAACAAAACATTAATACAATGGAGGTACAAGAAGATTAGTTCTATTATAATGAAAGCACTATTAGAATGATGAATTCCTAGCAGAAAACTTTTTCAAGACCATTATAATGCAACTAAGAACGTCGTCAAACAATGGTGAAAATCTAAAGAAGAAAGTCACCTCCTCGGATGAAGACGGTCAACCCAATGAATGATTCCCTCATTATGTTCAACAGTTTCTAACCCATAAATACTCTTGAAATTTGATATGAGGCATTTTTCACGCTCCTTGTACCAGTCCCGGCTATCAGCAAGCGTGACTGCAGTTATTCTCCATGGAAGCCTGTTAAAAAAAAATGAAAATATTGCATTGAGCAGAAATGTGATCAGAAAACAAGTTTTTATCATATCTTGATATGCTATGCAATGATGATACAAGCATAAAAACATAGCAACAATATAGCCAAATGCCAAAAGTTACAGAAGGGCCAGCAAGGAAGAGATGATACAGCATGAAAGTAGATAGGCACAAGGCATAATTCTTGACAGTGTCAGCCAACCCAATATGAACTGATGTGAACCTAGCAGGTTCACTTGGAACTAACTCAGTTTTGATCAATAGAATGTTGATAAATAAGAATTGATTCAGACTCAATAACTTGAACCTGCTGATCTGAATTGAGTATTAATAAAAACATTAAATATTTTAAATTGTCCTACATGAGTTAAACACACACCATGCTTGTATAATAAAGGGAAATCATGCTGTTGATAAGGTTAAGCAAGTTTATCATGTCCTGTCTAAGAAACATAAATGGATTGTGAAGCAATGTTACCATTACATTTTTGACCTAATCTAAGTTTGCAAATTGAGTTAAATGGAATAGATTGTGTTGCAAATTGATGAATTGAATAGGTTTGATGTCGTGACATGATTATCATACAAGTGGCTTTGTGTTGACAATCCACATTCGGTAAACACATATCACTTGACATGAACATGACATAATCCAATTGTCAACCAGACTATTAATGGAATGAGGTAATGAGATCAGCAATGCAACAAAATATTCTGCCCTTGCATCATATGTTCTGAGTTCAAAATCCAAACCAAACTTTCAATCCTGATCTCTAATGTCTAAAACTACATAAGTTTCCAGTCCAAACTAAATGAACTCTCTCAAGGTTTCCTACTGGTGCAATAGAACGGGCAGTTTTGGAAAAAGCAGGATAACTAAAACTTTAACAGCAGAAAAATAATGTCTGGAAAAAGAAAACCTCACTAAGATTTTGAGCGCACCCAAAATATATGATCCCCAGAGCTAAACCAATAGCTGTTGTTCCAGTACCCGAATCTAGGACTAGAACAATTTGCTGATCTCTTCCAAATACGTGAGCTTGAGAAAGGTATTTCACTAGCCGGATGATACCTATAAGATAAAATCAGAACAGACAGTCTGATGCAGATATCTGGTCATCTGTTGATGTATAAAAAATCAAATTCTTGCAAAATAAATGTGAGAGAATAGGAGTGATGACAAAATAAGAGCTGTAATTTTGATTCTTTAATGTATAAAAAATATGTTGACTTATGATTGTAGATATCACTTAGTAGATAAGAATATACAGCTACAAAATGTCAGCTGTAGATGGGAGCAAATAGAAGAAAGAGATAAACCACTAAAAGATACAATAGTGTTAACAGGGTTACTATATGCATCATTTAAAGGAGGCAAAGAAGAACAACAGAACAGGTTAACTGCATCTATGCTACTTCGGTTCCAGAAGAATTGATGCTATTATTATTCATATGCAAGATTCAAACACAGCATGCCTACTATGAACATAACAATAATAACATTTTATCTTGGTTTCATCCATTTATTATTCACATTTCTTCTTCTCCAGCTTCTCATAAATTATGATCTCATCCACAAATCACTTTGCAAACACTTCATGCACAATTTTTTTTAAAATTGAAGGAAAGAAAAAATCTTCTACCTACTTATATATTACAGCTAATATGCAAATATGTACATGATTATTATAAGGATTTGAAGATGCAGCTAACACATGGGAAATTTAACAACATCAGTATGTTTCAACAGAAGCTGATTGGAAAATTAGTTTTTTTAAGAACTGGCACAAATGGTTAATCAGAGAAATTTTTAGTTAAGAGTTATTTATACTACCTCTTTATAGTTACTTGTTTCTTCAAAATTTTGAAATACTTTTTCAATGTTAGACATGAATATAGAACCAAGCATTTAAGTGCTACTGGCACACCCGGTTTGTTGGTTGGTGACACATTATCTAGCGCTGGTACAGCATGGAAAAATATTGTGCCAACATAGGTGTTCTTGGCAGCAAAGTAAGCAAAGAGATTGACAAACCTGGTGATGAGGGAATTTATTATTGAGAGAAAGATTGTAAGATATAAATTGGTCTTTTCTGAAAAACAGTTTATTACTAGTTGAGTAATATCTATCTTTCCAAAGAGTATACTTCAGTATTGAATGGTACATTATTTCTCTTAATGTGCTACTGTGGTTACCACTTGTTGTTTTCTATTAATTTCAACTTTCATTCTAGTGTTGATATTTTTCTTTTATATTATCTTTTCAATGTTGAATTCCCAAAAACAACTCAAACATGCAACCTAAATTACTTAGCCTGTAAAAACAGAAAAAGCGAAAGTTTTCTAAAACTTGCATGCTCGTAATAATGGTTAGAACACAACAACAAAATCATGCATAAGATACTAAAATTGCAAAAGTGTAGGAAGAGGAACTACACCAACTGAATCAATGAGCAGACATTGTCCAACTAAAACAAGTTGAAAAAAGCTTTTATCAACGGAGTATACCATGTGAATTATAAATGCCTAGATTGTAAAGGAAAATATCCAATCATATGATGGCTGCCCCTGTGTATGAGAGGCTGAGTTCTAGAGGAAAGTTGGATCCTTGAGATAGATGCAACATATAGAGATTGACAATATATGAGTTTTTTATTCAAAACAGAAAATTGACAACAGGAAACTGAGATTACAAGCTGGATAAACAACATAGCATTACTAACAAAGCTGTATAAATTGTGAAACCTTTCTGATAAAGTGTTTGTAATACAGACTCTTTGGGTAACAACCACGTAGCATATAGATTAACTCAAGAACGCTGTCCTTCATAGTTCATCAGTGATTAGGCAAAGGAAGATGGATTCTGATAAAAAAAATATGCTTCCCTATTATTGATAAAAATATGTATCTAATAGAAAGTGTGTAAGCTAAGAAATATATGACTATATGTATGAACCACATACATCTACCCGATTCTATTAACCAATGCAACATGACATATTGTTCATATAAAATAGAACAAACACTATGTAAGGAATTACATGAAATGATCATACTACCTAAGGACCAAATAAAAGCACTTTTGAATTCACAAGCATAAGAATGGATACGTTCGATGACATTAATCAAAGAGAATTTGCTTTCAAGATAATGATCAAGTCAGCCTACCCAATAATCCTACGACACTGCAAGCACCTTCATTGACAATCACAACTCTTCTCAAACTAGTTTCACTTGAACACTCCGAAAGAGGATCTCCACGGCCATCCATAGGCACACTATCACTCTCCTCCAAATTCAAACCACTAGAATTCTTCAGAATATCATCCACCCAGAGGACATTCCCCTCACCACCTGCAACCGACTCGGCGTGCTTCAGAAGCATCTCTTCCCTCCTCGCGTATGTGGAGCGCTCGACGTAGCTCACGCTCCCATACATCAACGACACCAGATTGTAGCCGGTGGGCACCTCCGGCTGCTCTGCTCTCAGCAACAGGTGCGCCCTTAGCCCCCTCTCCGCACAACAAACAGCTGCACCAAAGCCCATCGACAATCAAGTTCAAATCTTGAAAGGGGAGGGAGAGAGGGTGATCCTACCAACAGCAGCGGCATGAGCACTTTGGCAGCCTCCACAAGTGACCTACCAAAGAAATCACGAAAACAATAATGCTCATGATTTCGATGCAAATGATGAGACAAGCGCCAAAAAGGAATCACCAGGTCGGTAGCAGAGTGGCGTCGGAGGAGCGGGACGAGGGCATCGAGTTTTCTCGCCTTGTTGCCGTTGACCAGGGGATGCAAGAGGTCGTCCCGGATCAAGTAGAAGGACGGGGCATCGAAGTCCCTGACCTCGACGGTCGAAGCAGGGCCACCAAGGGCGGGGGCGAGGTCGCTGGAGTAGGAGGACGAGGAGAGGGAGATGCTGTGGATTGGGGCGGCGGGGGAGGGCAGCATCCACTGGCGGTGGAGGAGAGAGGAGCAGCGGCGGACGAGATTAAGCCTCGAGACAACGGGCCGCGGCCGTGGAGGTGGGACTGTGAACCGGCACAGCAACATCCGCTTCGCCGCGACTGCGCGCTTCGAAGTGGCAGCCTTTGACGACTCCGGTCCTCCTTTGTCTTTGCTGTCATTTCTATTATCCTCCCTGGTAAATTTAAAATTAAGAATAAATATGATATTCAAATCAACACATCATTTGCCATATTAATTTTTTTAAAAAAATTAATATTATATATATATATATATATTCATCATAAAAAATAAGTTTAAATCCAAAAAATAATAATTATTCAAGTCACATTAAAATATAAACCTTATTATTATTTAAAATAACATTAAATCGATTTTATTCAAAATATCCACGTATAGATTTACATATTAATATTTAGGTAATTTTTCTAAAACATACTTATAGTTTAATTATTTTTCAATCAATACCCTTATTTTATTTTTTTAAACAGTATCCCTAATTTTAAAAATACTCAAACCATCCCTCTAAATTTTTTTCACTTATTACATTGTTTTAGTCTGCGGCGGCAGTATTTTAGCCATCACAACAAAAACACTTAAAGTCTATTTGAAAATACTATAAATAATCTAAATAGACTTTTAACCTCAATCAAACTAGCTAGAAACCTAAAAATATGATATTATAATTGTCTACGATGAATGACAATAAAAAAGGCTTAATATGATGATAATTATAGTATTTTTTTAATAATATTTTTAATACACAAATAAAACACTGTAAATGTTATTAAAAAATACTATAAATGAGCCAATTGAAAACCTCATAACAGTTGGAAACTGATTTAAAAAATAAACAAAAAAATGATGAGCAAATTTAAAGAGATATTCTAGAATTTTTTTAAATTAAAGATATTGTTTGAAAAAAAAAATAAAAGAAGCGTATGTTTTGAAAAACATCTAAAATATTAATATTTTCTAGAAAAACTGCCCTCAATCTTTCATGGCTTGAATTGAGAGATTGGGGTAGGTATAATACTTGGTTATGCCACAGTCGTCGTACCCAGGAATTATCATAATGTTTAAAAGGTAATAATGCCAAGAAAATTGACTTGTCAAAGACGTTGATTTAGGGCATCAGAAACTTATCATTTTAATAACTTCAAACTTCAGGGGGTATTCTCAAAATTTTTAATAAGTTTTGATCGTCTACTGCTTCTTCTATTTGTGTAGGATGAGAGGCATTTTTGTAAACGAAGCATGGAGGGATTTCATTATTTTTTATTTTTTTTATAGAAGTACACACACACACACACACACACACATATATATATATATATAATTTTTGTAGCTCCTAATTTCCACATTGATCTCTCAATTCACTTTTACTTGCATGCAAGTTTGCAAAATCTTAGACATTAACCATAACAGTAGACATATTCCAAGAATTTCTTACCAAATAGGGTCAATATGTTAGACATTAACTTGTTAAAACAATGAAGAACCATATGATGCATCAATTTGCATTCTGACCGCTCCAGAAAGATGCCAACACCTTTCTCATGCCGTTTGCAATACGGGAAAAGTCCCTGTTGATACCCAGCTGTGAACAACCAACTACAGCTATCGCTGAATGACTTCTAATAATACTCATCTTACCTTGAAGATTCTAATGTGGTGTTAAGGTTCAAAGATATCAGAAGCTTCCGTCCAAAACCATTAGGAGAATCCAAATGTGAATTCTCATCAGTGGATGTAGCTCCAGCAAATGTAGGTTGAGCTTGAATTTATACTTCTAAATTCAACTCAGTGAAAAAACAATTATGCATGTAATTGCCAGCATCAATTAACTACCAAAACTTGTGCAAAAAGTACCTAATTCAGCTTACTGGAGTTGTCTGCTGCTATACTAAACGCTAAAAAGATTAATAAAAAAAACACACGTACATCGTATCCAAATCTTATATTCAACAAGGTGTAAGCATAGCACTGAAATCTAGATACAAAAAGGCTTACATGGTGGTGAGCGTCAATAATTGATTGATTTAGAGTGCCAGAATAGTCTCTTTTTTTTCTTTTTCTTTTTTAGCTCTACATATAAGTTCATGCTGACTTTAGTAAAGTGATTAATGTAAAAAAACAGTCATAAAAAGGTTACTATAGCACCTGATCTTGTATTACAGAACCAAATAACACTCGATCTGCATTCATCCAACTGACCTGATACAATCATACAATGCTATTTCTCCTGGCTTTTATGAATATATATGGAATTCTTTACAATATCCAGATGTTGAATTTAAGCATTCAAAGATAATCTCCAATGTATCATGAAAAATGACCATCTACTATCTAGCATATATTTCTGTCCAAATCTTTTAATTGAAAAAAAAAATGATGGCAATCTAAAGCAATATGTTGTAAGAGAAAAAACAAAAATAAGAGGTTGAGAACATATTAACAAAATCCTATATTACTAACATGCCTTTGTTAAGCACAGATGGGATGGAGATTATTTCATGACAACGCATAATCTAACACGTTACAAGAGAATCTCGAGCGTAAACCCGTACCTTTCTGAAGCTGAACTTATAAAAAGGCATTTGGCTCAGGCACAATACTGCAGTCTCTCCCAAATTTGGAGCTAAGCGAGTCAGATTGTTTCTCTTCTTTGTTCAAACAAATCAACAATTTTCATGCATGGATTTTCTGGATGGTGGTATAGATGCAAGATGGAATCAAGGCAAGGTGATTCACTTAATACCAACTTCTCTCTTCCTCTTCACCGACCTTTATCACCTTTTGCTGCAGGGCCAGAGGGAGATCTTATTTTCAGGGCTTGCAATAGAATGTGTAATCGGGGCAGTTCATATGATCAAGTTTGTTGATGACGCAATCGTATTCTGCCAGGATGGCCAATAGCAACTTAAGAACCTCAGACTGCTTCACATACTCCAATGATTTTTTACCTGAAAAAAATCATGCTAGTCCAGAATGATTTATCTCAGCTACTCACAGAGTCGAGGGTTGACTTTGGCAAACCTATTTGGATCACTCCAGATGATGGAACTGTCTTGGTCTGCCCTTTAGAGACCATAAACACCGTAAGGATCATGATCAGTTGCCACTTCTACTAATTACTGGAAGCAGGTTGGCACCTCAGCAAGCAAAAACTGTATCAACAACGAGGCACTTGGTGTTCACAAACTGCATCCTTATATATCTTACAAACTACACATGGGAATTCATTAAACATCAAAGTAAATGACAAAGTTTGAAAATGCTTCCTGTGGACAGGAACTGGAAATGCAAAGGTTTCCTCTCACACGGTAATAGATCTAAACTAGAAGAGGGCTAGGCATCTTATCACTTAAACATCAAAACATCGTCCTAATGGGCAACTACTGGTGATATCTTAATCCCAGAAGCGAGCATGCTACTTAAAAGTCTATTAACTACCTTTGTATACACCAGTGACTTAAAAAGGCGCTCGGGCGAGGCGAAGCGAGGCCCGCTGGGCGCTTCGGGCGAGCGCCTGGGTTAAACCAGGCGATCGAACTAGGATTTTAGGTCTGGTTCAATCTCCGGTGGTTAGTTGGTTCAATCGAACCAACTAAAACCGATATCAGCTATCGCTGACCAACCCTAACCCTGCTCGTTGCCGCTCCCGCTCCCACTGCTTGCCGCTGTCGTTGCTTGCAACCGCTGCCGCTGTCGCCACTCCCGCTGCTCGCCGCTCCTGCTGCCGCTGTCGCCACTCGCCGCTCCCGCTCCCGCTACCGCTGCCTCCTTACACTCCCGCTCCCGCTGTCGCTGCCTCCTTACACTCCCGCTCCCGCTGCCGCTGCGTCCTTACACTCCCGCTCCCGCTGCCTCCTTACGCTCTCGCTCCTGCTGCCGCTTCCTCTTTTCTCAGTCAGCACCCCCTTACACTCTTCCTTCTTCTCCTTCTGTATACTGTTAACAATATACAGTATATTGTTAACAGTACACTGTATACTATTAATATTGTTAGGTTTATTTGAAATTATTAATTTTCAATATTGTTAATAGATTAATAATATATTATTTTGATTTTAATACTGTTAATTTTCATTTGTTTGAAATTATTGTCAGGTTTCAAGATAAATGGCAAGTGTACAGAGCAACTCAATAGAGTCTCCAATGGCATCAAAAAAAGATCCTGCATGGAAGTATAATTATCTGAAAGATCCGAAAGATCCTAATGCAGTGACTTGCATATTCTGCGATAAGACTACTAGAGGTGGTATTTTTCGTGCAAAACAATATCTAGTATGAAATTTCAAGAATGCAGCAGCTTGCAAAAAGTGTTCACCTGAGATAAAAGAAGAGTTGCTGAGTTATATGAATGAAAAAAAGACACAAAAGAATGAATCTTACG
>LVTN01000520.1:136423-164440 GCA_001649415.1 Musa itinerans | reverse complement strand
TGTCTTCTTTTCATTCATATAACTCAGCAACTCTTCTTTTACCTCAGGTGAACACTTTTTGCAAACTGCTGCATTCTTGAAATTTCCTACTAGATGTTGTTTTGCACGAAAAATACCACCTCTAGTAATCTTATCGCAGAATATGCAAGTCACTGCATTACGATCTTTCGGATCCTTCATATAATTATACTTCCATGCAAGATCTTTTTTTGATCCCATTGGAGACTCTATTGAGTTGCTTTGTACACTTGTCATTTATCCTGAAACCTAACAATAATTTCAAATAAATAAAAATTAACAGTATTAAAATCAAAATAATATATTATTAATCTAATAAATACATTACTGTTAATAGCAAGGTCCGCAAAACTGTACCGTACCGGAGTTTCGATCTTGGCTCAGTACGGTACAGTATGGGGGGTACCGGAGGGGGACACACCATCCTTCAGATAATTATACTTTCATGCTGGATCTTTTTTTGATGCCATTGGAGACTCTATTGAGTTGCTTTGTACACTTGTCATTTATCCTGAAACCTAACAATAATTTCAAATAAATAAAAATTAACAGTATTAAAATCAAAATAATATATTATTAATCTAATAAATACATTACTGTTAATAGTATACTGTATACTGTTAACGGTATACTTTCGAAAGAGGAGAAGGAAGAGGAGTGTAAGGGAAGACCGAGGGTGCAGCGACAGCGGTAAAAGTGAGCAGCGGCAGCTAGAGCGACGAGCGGCAACAGTGGCAACGGCAATGGGAGCGGGAGCGACGAGCGGCGATAACGACAGCGAGCAGCGGTAGCAGGAGCGGGAGCGACGAGCGGCGACAGCGGCAGCGGCAGCGAGCAACGGCAGTGGGAGCGGCGAGCAGCGGCAGCGAGCAGCGGTAGTGTGAACGCGAGTAGGGTTAGGGTTGGGCAGCAGCAGCTGATATCGGTGCTTTAGTTGGTTCGATTGAACCAACTAAAGCACCGGAGACCGAACCAAACCTAAAACGCTGGTTCGGTCGCCTGGTTTAACCTAGGCGCTCGCCCGAGCCCAAGCGTCGAGCGCTTCGGGCAAGCGCCCAGGCGACGCCTCTTTGAATCACGCCTATTGAAATCACTGCTATAGATATCATATTCTTTGAAAACCAAACAATCCTCTTCAGGGGGAGAATTCTATCCAAGAAGATTGTTTTGGGAACTATCTCTACCAATCCCTATTTCCTTGTCAGATTCATCTCCTACTTTCACTCTACCAAACCTATCTAGCCAACAACCAGCTATTCCTGTTAATACTCCTGAACCCAAATCTCCGACACCACAACCTACTATTGAACGGTCTAGTTCAAGGGGGAGATATCCCTATTATTGCTCGTGTGTATTCAAGATAGTGGAATCTAGAAAAGTTCCTGAGTACTACCAAGAGTCTAAACCGATAACAGATCCAGACATAGGTAACTCTATTCCTTCCTCGGATCTTGAAGTTCTCATTGCCACTGGATCTTGATGTTCTCATTGCCACTTGTACGATGCATCCTATATCTAAAGATGTGTCCTATAATAGATTGTCTCCAGCCTTTAAGGCTTTTACAACTCACTTGTATGGTTTAGAAGTTCCAAAAAATATATAAGATTAATTCTAGAATAGAGAGAGGCAATTATGGAGGAGATGAGAGCTCTTCAAGAGAATGATACTTGGAGCTTGGTGCATCTGCCAAAGGGGAAAAATCTAATGTGAAGCAAATGGGTGTTTACTATTAAATATAAGGTAGATGGTTCTATTGAAAGATACAAAGCCAAATTGATTGTAAAAGGATTCACTCAAACATATTGTCACAGACAAAGTTATAAATGGGGTGTTTAATGTAATGCTCATGTATGTCCGTGTCTTTCGATTTTGTTCATGCTTTGCATAGCATGTAAAGGGTTGACAATAGGCTTAGCAACCCTATTTTGGTTGGCTTTGGCGGTCGTTTTAAGCTTGTAAATGAAGGTTATGTCATATGGGCATTTCGATCTGTAGTGGACCATTTTGGACCCTTTGTTGTGCGACCGTTCAGAGCTTATGAAGTCTATATTTGTAATTTGCATTAGCTATAAAGTGTTTACTGAAATGGTTACTTGTGGATCCTGAGTGAAACGTTTACTCTAATCCGTTTTCTCTTTTGTAGGTCCTTAGGGACCATAGGAGGTTTCAGAGAGGCTGACCTTTACGGACGGATACGCAAGGGTGTCGCACGACTTAGGCAAAACCAGCTAAGTTCGTGACATTTGGTATCAGAACGGGACAAGCACACTTAGAAACACATGGCATACAACGTGGGGGACCTAACGGGGCTGCGTCGTGGGCAGTCAGCACGCGCGACCATTTAGGGGAAACGGGTATGGAGATGTAGGGAAAGGAGTCGCTCAGAGGAGCGGGCATCCAAGATTAGCATTCAAAGGAATAGCCAACCCTTCGTGTGAGAGGCACAACGAGGACAAGCAAGTTGGGAAGAATGCATCGCGCACAAAGGTTAGGATGGCTGAGTTCGATCTACGGCTCGACGTTGGCAATCAAACTTGACAGTGGTTAAGACAAGCGGGGCATTTGGTAAAGAATGAGTCCGTGCAAAATAGGATGGGTTGCTCAACGACCAAACGAGTTGTGCAAAGCTTATAGAGGTGAGGGGAATTGCTAACTCAAAGATGGTATTTATGCAAGGGCTTGTATGTGGATGATGGAATGTCTGTGGCCATCCCAAGGCAATCGAAACTCAGTGTCATGGAGCTTTGAAACTCTCTTCGGCATGGAAAAGATACGTCCGTAGGAGGCTGAAGGGTGTAACAAGTTCAGCATGTTGCTAGTCATTGAGGGATACAGCGAGGGTTGTATTGGTGTGCAGTCGCAATCTAGTAAGTGCGTTGGCGGGGGCGAAACAATACATAGTTTGCTTAGCAAAGTAGAGTAGTCCAAGGGGATGGTGGTCTCCGAAACTTCTAGAGAGAAGGATACGAAGAGAGAAGTTGCTCCAACGAGACATATATCCAAGAGGGATAAGTCCTGGTTCTCTAGAAAGAGAATCATGTGCAACAAACTGCACATATTAAAGAGGGGGTACTTCAAGACAATAACTCCACAAAGCTCAATGGACTGAGCGAGCAACGAGGAGTCGTCACATGATCTCGCATGAGGCAATGCATTGGTGGACGTATTGCTAGATCAAGTGAGGGAGCGATCCAAGGCAACGCCAAATAAAGGCACACTTGGAGCCGATATGGAGATCGGTCTCAACAGAGGGTTGACCCGTGGAATGATGGGCACGAGGGCCACCATCAACTCAATGCAAACCGAGGAGCGAAACAACTTGTGTGTAACTTGGTGAAGTACCAAAACCGCATGAAAGGAGTCGATACAGAAGATGGAACATAGAGCGGAGGCACAAAGCTTTCCTTAGACAGAGGTCAAGGACATAAAGTTTTGTAGAGGTAAGAGCGGGATTATGTCGTTCCATGAGTCTCTCATTTTGATAGAGCGGGACTCATCCTGCATGGTGCCAAAGACGAAGGGAGCTTCGAGGTACATGCACCTTATCTAGGAGAAGCATTTGACGGAGGAACCAAGACAACTTAACTTGTGGAGGCAAAGTTGGGGTCATAAAGCCTTGGTAAGTTGCAAGAGAGTGTAGAGGCGGATACTCTTGAAGAATATGCCATAGTGCTGTCATTCGAGTTGCCATGAAGGAAGCTGTGCACAGCGGAGATTGTGTTGGTGGAGGCAGAGTCCTAGAATCCAGATATTGGTGCATCAATTTCAATGAAGTCGGTGGATTTCGGGAGCTGCTAGGCGACGGACTATCCTAAAGCTATGCTTCGTCCGGGTGTGACCCGATAGTAAGTGGATGAAGGTCGATTGCCAAAGGAGCGAACATAATCGGAGGTAGTAGAGGCTCTGCGATATGTTGGTAGAGGCCAAGCATAGAAAGATCGCAATCCAAGTTCATCCCACAATGATCATAATACAATTGAGATGTCACCAGGAGGCGACATAGTGCAGCAGATCGTGGTGGAATAGTTCGAGCCTTCGAGGCACTACGACACACATGAGACCAGTCCCGTGAGGGACTGGATCATACGGAGGTATGATCGAGAGCTTCTGGGAGCTCCACTTCCGTGAACAACATGACGGCAAGGACTATGGATTCAAGGAGCAAATGACATGGTACCGCAAAGGCGGGTCTTCCGTACGTACATCGAATTTTGTATCAAATGAAAGCCTTCGTCATTAGCATATGGGAGATGTGTACCACCGAGGGAGAATTCTAAATGCAAGTACCAGTGAATCCAATAAGGGGACTTAATCATACAAAGGTATGATCGAAACGGCCGGAGAGTTGGACTACTCTAGAGCTTATATTCGCTTAAGGGAGCCCGATAAGTCAGAGGTCAAGGTCGAGTAAGCGAACGTTGCTACCAAGGACGCTAAGGAGAACAAAATCGACGCGAGCCCTGTAATATGATGATGAAGACTATGCATGAGAGTTGCAGTTTGTCTTTCCATCAACAAAAGGGAACTGTTCGGCGAACACAGAGGTGTTGAAGCAGGTGATCGAAAGGGGCGAGGAAGCAACAATGAGTCCAAATGGACTCAGCTACCCAAAACTAAGCATCGGTTAGAATGAAGGTGGACTTGGAGGAGTGTCATAGTGCCACAAAAACGGATCCTACCGATTGCGAAGAAAAAGACGCAGATGCGAGGCAACGATTAGTAGTGTCATAGGCATAGCAACGCCATGGTAACGCAGAGACAGGATTTCCGTAGAGTCATCGATCCCTTGCTCTCATGGAGGGAGAGCGCTTGGTCGTGAAAGATGCCGAGGAGGTAGAGAATGCAACGGCAAACTTCAAATACCGAGACAAGGCTAAAGGGCAAAGGTCAGGTAACTTCGTAAGATCGGTGTTAACGAGCTTCTCATCAAGATAGCCGAAAGTAGGGGACTTCGGGTCAATGCAAAAGTGCTCGACCAAGGAACAAAGTAGATAGTATGTGCTGTTGTACCTTAGCTACTCAGAGGAGTAGGCGGCAGAGATGATGAAGAAGACGGTACAATCCTAGAGGTGACCAAAACTATTAAAGACTTGCTCCAAGCTGAGATGAAAACTTCTTGCATTGCAAAAGTTCGATGATAATGAGAAGGTGAATCGCAATAGCTAACTCAACGTAAGGAGTGCAAACACTTCGAGTGCTTCAGAAGTATAAGCAAAGAGCAAGCAAGGCTAGTAACCAGCTCGATGCATAGAGTACAACCCTCGAGGAGGCAGGCGAAGTCAAGTAACCTTTGTCTTCTTAACTCTTAAGAGAATGGGCGAAACCGAATACCCCAATTCTCTTATTTATCCAATAGAGAAGCTCTACACAGGTTCAAAAACCCTTCGAAGAAATCTAATGGAAGACAATAGTTGTCAAATCCTCACAAATGGTGATCAGTGCTACTGAGAGTAGATTGTCTGCTTTATTTCCCAACAGAATACCAATCGAAAGCGGAAATGATGCGAACCTACTTGGAAGAAATCAACTAAGTGAAAGAAGAATCGATGCGTAAATTTTATGGAGGAAGGACTCAAAACTTCAAAGTCTGCGATGCGATGCTCATTAAAGCTCCAACAAGCATCCACCCAGTTCAAGCGACATGAGGTGTTTAACAGACTAGCGCATACCAAGGATAGTCTTTTCCTTCATCTAAAGGATCCGCAAGAATTAACATAGATCAGCACAACTCAACCAACCTCACACCAGAGTCAGAATCATTGGCGAGTTGAAGCAGCATGGCGGATCAAAGTTCAACTACTCAACAACAGCGGCGGAGAGCAATTAGGAGCCAAGAGATGTGTTGCAACTGGAGCAAAAGATTGAAAACTCAATAAAGGTGAGGAGATGTAGCGTCTACAAAGGCTTCGACAAGGACTTCGAAAAAATAAGTAGGGGAGAATATCACAAACAAAGTTGTAAATAGGGTGTTTGATGTAATGCTCATGTATGCCCGGGTCTTTCGGTTTTGTTCATGCTTTGCACAGCATAAAGAGGGCTGACAGTAGACTTAGCAGCCCCATTTTGATTGGCTTTGGTGGCTGCTTTAGACTTGTAAACCAAAGTTGTGTCAGGTGGGCACTTGTGGGCATTTCGGTCTATAGTGGACAATTTTGGACCCTTTGTTGTGCGACCATTCAGAGCTTGTGAAGTTTATGTTTGTAATTTGCATTAGCTACAAAGTGTTTGCTGAAATAGTTGCTTGTGGATCCGAAGTGAAACGCTTTCTCTAACCCATTTTTTCTTTCGTCGGTCCTAAGGGACCATAGGAGGTTTCGGGGAGGCTGACATTTGCGAACGGACACGCAAAGATGTCGCACGACTTAGGCAAAACCAGCTAAGTTCGTGACAATATGGTATTAACTACCAAGTAACATTTGCTCCGGTTGCAAGACTAGACACAATTCGATTATTATTATCTGTTACAACTAATTTTGAATGTCCTTTATAGCAATTAAATGTAAAAAATGTTTATCTCAATAGAGAACTAGGTAAAGAAGTATAGATGGATCTACCACCCGACTTTGAAAATTTGTATGACTTGGATAAGGTGTGTAAGCTAAGAAGATCTCTTTATGGTCTTAAGCAATCACCACATGTATGGTTTGAGAAGTTCACAAGGTCAGTTCGTGGCTATGGTTACACTCAAAGTCGCTCAAACCATACAATGTTCTATAAACACTTAGATAATAGAGATATTGCTATTCTTATAGTTTACATGGACGATATTATCCTAACAAACAATGATGTCTCATAACTCAAGAAATTAAGGCATATCCTAACCAAAGAGTTTGAAATTAAAAATCTTGACCAGCTAAGATATTTCTTGGGCATGGATATAGCGAGATAAAAAAATAAAATATTTATTTTACAATGAAAATACATCGTAGACCTTCTAGAAGAAACAAGGAGGCTTGGTTGTAAACTTGTGGATATCCATTTCAAAGTCTCACAGTAGATGTAGTCAAGTATTAGAGATTGGTAGGTAAGTTGATTTATCTATCTCATACTCGCCCAGACTTGACATTTACAGTAAGTGCAGTGAGTCAATTTATGTATTCATCACATGAAGAACATTTAGAGGCAATATATAGGATCCTTAGATATTTGAAAAGGACTTCGGACAAGGCATTGTTATTCAAAAAGGACAATTACATGAGAAGTAAGACCTTCACTGATGTTAATTGGGCAAGATCAGTAAGTGATAGGAGACCGACTTCAAGATATTGTACATTTATTGGAGGTAATTTGGTGACTTCAAGGAGCAAGAAACATACAGTTGTTACTAAAAGTAATGTTGAAGCAGAGCTCAGAGCAGTAGCACAAGGTATTTGTGAACTCTTATGGCTAAATATGCTTCTAAAAGAACTATGAATACCCACTGAAACTCCTATGAGACCATACTATGACAATAAGGCTACTATTAACATTGCTTATAATTCAGTGTACCATGATATAACAAACCATGCTAAAGTAGATCAACATTTTATAAAGGAGAAAATTGAAGAAGGAATTGTCTCCGTGTCTTACATTCCTATAAAGAAGCAACTAGCAAATATTCTTATCAAAGGGCTTCAAAAATCTTCTTATGAGGATCTAACTAGCAAGTTGGGAATGATTCACATCTTCAAGCCAGTTTGAGGGAGAGTGCAAAATCCAATGATTAAGAGATTTTGAATCCCATGATTAGGGGAATCTATCCCCTGTTTTGGGTCATTCAATCAGGACCAAATCAGCTTATATTATAAGAAAGAGATTAGAATGAAATATTACATAGAATCAATTGTCTTAGTCGTACATTTTGTAATCAGCTTATATGTCTTCCTTTATATAAAGAAAAAAGTATGAATAAGAAAAATTATATTCTCTTGCGTTCAGATATAATGACTAAAATGTAAATACAAAACATATGACTGCAAAATTGTCCAAGTGAATTCACATCGTCTGCCATATTCTTCATATGCACGAGTATGGCTCAAGGAAAAGCCATACCACTCAAAAGGGATCTGATATTCCACACTGAGGCTTAACATTCATGAATCAGTTTATAAATTCATTACCATATCAAACTTCTGCAGATAATCTTAGAGTTCTGGTTGCTTATGCCAACACGTATACCAATATTTTTCCTGTCAATATACCCTAAGAATGACCTCCATCGTATTGTCATTCACCTCTACAAATCTGACTATTTTGCATGGGAAATTTAGCAGGAAAACCAAATTAGCAGTAATTTCTAAATGAACTCATTGTATAAAAATATACAATAGCTTAAATTTTAAATATGCAATACCTAGTGTCTATCCCATCATGAATTCCCAGCTTTATACCATCATGAATTCCCAGCTTTGACCAAAAAGGCCAAAGTAGCAAACTAAATGCAAAAGAAATTAGAAGGCATGAGAAACTATATACCATCATGAATTCCCAGCTTTAGTTCCCATCATCTGCTCTAGTTTCCACCATGCTTGCGATCCTGAGATCAGCAGGACATCAATCTGAGAATGATGGTAACCAACAAAAATGTCCTTTGCAAAAGCCTATCAAATGCTCTCCAAAGAATTTTCTGCTTTTATATTCTACATAAACAATAAAAGTTAACAGTATTATTCTAACTATTTGTAATTGGTTATAGGAATCTTTCCCTGCCTATGAGTCCCGTTGAGAATAATATCACTAGTCAAATTAAGAGGGATAGAATCTCTTAATAATGTTTGGAATGAGGTTTTACTGTCTTATCTACCTATCCTCGAACTGCCAACGCTAATTGGCTTACATTGTATGATTAATGCATCTATATTTCTTCTTTGGACATATCAATACAACCTCTCAGATACTACTACAAGCAATATCACAAGTCAATTAAAACTTACCTCTCTCTGATGCTGAGTACATCCTTGAGTATCTCTGATAGTTTCTCTAGTTTTTCATTCATCTGCTTCTGTTTGGTTTCTTCCGTCACGGATTGAGACCTTAAGAAATTTTCAATGTCTGTTTCCAGTAATTTAAGTTGCATATCAATATTTTCGAGTATGTGCTCATGGAAGCCTTCTGAACTGTCAACCATCTTTGGAAAATTCGACATGTCACTGCTCACAGATGCCAGAAAAGTTGGTTGTCCACTATCTCCTGATGGTTTGTCTTCATAATTTCCAGCATCATGATCTTGATGCTCACATTGTTCTGATAAAATTGAAGAGTCTTTTGACTTTGATACTTCAACAGTATCCTCTTTTGGGGAGACGAAATGAATCTGTCCACAGGAATCTGATATGTTATCTTCAGGTTGAATGGCAACTTGTCCAATTAGTTGTGTTTCCTTCAGAGAAATTGCCTAAAGCAGTTTTTTCCCACATAAGTCCACCATATAGAGCTGATTTAACATACAAAATTGGTATATGATGAAATTGTAAAAAGATTCCCTTTAAGAATAGCCAGAAGATCTTTCCTGAGAAATAATAACCACAATAATTTAAATAAAGGATTGCCAGTGTAGAAGATGCCATGATGTGCATGTAAGATGATGCCCTAAATGCACAAGAGGTGCAGAACAAAGAAGTTTTATTAGGCTGCAAGTTACATGTATGCAAACCTTACCTCCTAGTATCTACCACGTGTTGTCATGGACAGTTCATAAGGAATGTGTTCGACGTAATGTCTCTGTATGTCGTGCTTTTCAATTTTGTTCATGCCTTATACAGTATATAAGGAGCTTGCAGTAGGCTTAACAGCCCCATTTTGGTTAGGTTTTGTTGTTGTTTTAGGCTTATAAACATAGCACAGCTTATAGTATGCGTGGCAACCTTATTTTTTGTTGGGTTATACTTCCATTTCAAGCTTGTAAATGCAGCATATGTGCAGCAATCACATAGAGGCAAAACGGCTCAAACACAAGGCCTTTAGCAGCCATTTTGGATGTTTTCCACCAAAAATATTAGCTATCTCAGCATCTTGGAGCTACCCGAGTAGCACATGGTGAGATGGGTCGTGTTTTGAGTTGGTTTGTCGCTTGGCTCTATGATAGTGTCATATGGGCACTTGTGCATGGGGACTTTTGCGCATGGCAGACTGCCTTAGATGTTTTATTGCACAACCATTCAAAGCTTGCGAAGCCCATATTTATATTTTGCATTGTCTATCAAATGTTTACAAAAATGTATGCTTACGGAATCCGAATTTAACACTTCTATTGACCCGTTTTCTCTTTTGTAGGTCCTTATAGGACCTTGCAAGGTTACGGGGAGGCTAACCTTTGCGAACGGACATGCAAGGATGCTACACAACTTATACAAAACCCACTAAGTCTATGACAGTGTGGTGTCCAACTACCCAGCTACTTATGTTGCGGATGACTGCAACGACCTTCGGAAGATTAAACACATTTTCCACAAGACCAAAGAGTACATTTATTGTGGCTGGTAGTGATTATTATATGACCACAAGTGGAAACAGATATTCTGATGTGTTTTGACCTTAAAGGTGGAAAGTGGTGCTTCAACATTTAACACAAGTACATCTCCAACTTAAGATCCAAATACAAGCAAGAATAAAAAAGAATGAACTAATATCACTTATCCACTTTCTTCAATGAAAAATAAAAACAAGAACCAACCTACACTGGTCAGGATATCACTTGTAGTTTATGGCTCAGACATGAGTGCAACTTCTGACAGCAAACCGTGTCAGACTAATTTATATCTACAATCTTTATAAATTCAGTAATTCTCAAGGAGGGTCCTCCCAGAAAATACAAGCTCACATCATGTGTGTAGTCCTGCATGTGGACTGACTTAAATTTCATGGATTCCTATTGCTGTGACTACTTTACAAGAACTCATATGAGCCCTATAACACAAAATTACTTTATCATAAATAGAGATACTTTCTCCACAAAATAAACAATATAGTGATAAACAAAAATATTAGATGGAAAACACCAAACTTATTTAACAATAAGGTGAATATACACAATTAACCTCCCATGAGTTGGTGGTATCATGAATTTTCACCTCACTAATAATTGCTGAAAATTTATCGAACACCTCAACATAGTCACAAGAAATATCAGAAGAAAAAGAACAAACTTAATAAACAATAAGGCGAAAATACACAATAAACCTCCAATATTATGAATTTTCACCTCATTAATCTTTGATGAAAGTTTATCAAGAACCTCAATGCGATTCTTTGATTTCTTTAAGGCTTGCATCAACTTCTTCTTTTGTATGAGTAGCTCCCTTGCCTCAGTTTCCTTTCCAACTTGGATGCTCATAGCAGCTCTGCTTCGAAGATTCTCAGCTGCCTCTGTTAGACGCATGAGCCTCAATCGTGCAGCATTGGCTGGCACAAGAAAGAATGCTTTAGAGTATCAATAATCTACATATGAGCCATAAATATTGTTCAATCTAGTTGAAAATATAGTCAATCAGTGCGACACCTGAGAAGATTTTCACTTACACGTTCACAAGAAAAAGAAAGAATACTTGGGAACTATAAGTAACAGAAATGTAGCTAGATTAACACCTGACAATGCCCAATGGCAGAGGAAACCACACAAAAAACTCGTGGGTGGTTCCTATTAAGAATATGTACTTCAGATTCCTGAGATGGCTGGCCCTTTGCGTCTCCAAAGAAGCACCAGCCTATAGTGAATTCTTCATATCTAACTCTAAAATAATGATCGTAGCCAAGGTTATATTTTAAGATCAAGTTCGGTCAGAAAAAAACGACCAGGTCAAGACAAAGCAAAAAATATTTAGACAATGAAAAATAAAAAAGAGGGAAAAAGAAATAAAAATACTCAATCATATTCTATAAATATGCTTGATTAAAAAAATAAAAAGGAGAAAGAGGAGAGTAGGAGGGAGGAAAAATGGCTAGGAAACTCTCTAATTGTTATGAAAACCAATCTTCATCGAGCAGTCTGTAGCTGTAGGTTGTTGGACCCCATGTAAGGTGACAGTTATCGGGCTCATATAGATAGAATTGGATATTTCCACTATAAAATACAATTGGAGAGGATTCTTACATGAAACTTGATCTTGTGTGACATAGGATTAAGACACTTATGATTATCCTTTTCTTCACTCTCTTTGCTTCCCCTCTATCTCACTATCCTTCTGTAGTATGACAGTAGTGTCATGCAACAATGACAATAATAGAATCCAACTTTTTGAGCTCTCATTCTTCCTCCTCTCTCGCTGTCCACCTCTTTTGTTCCTCTTATAGTTGTTGCATGTGGTACTTGCAATCAATAATGCTCCTCCTACTCTTTCTCTATTCCTTTCCTTTTCTTTCCCTCTTTTTCTCCCTCTTCTTCCTCTAATACTAACTGATGGTGTGATTTCTAGTAATTAGATTGAGAAATTAGGCATAAATGTTTTGAGCTAGTGGTTTAGTCTTATTAAGTCAATGATTTGGTTAACCCATCCAATCGAGTCATGACATTATGAGATTATTACGGCTCACAAGATTTACTGAGGTTGAACATGATCCAATAGACAATTGTATTTATGCTGGTGTCAAAACCATTCTCCCGAGAGGAACAACATGGCATAGAGGGGAGAATAATGAATGAACCAAGGAACTTAAATAATAATGATGTGAACTTTAGGTTGTCATACCAATACAACCCCTAACTCCTATCTTGCTAAAACCCCAAGCCCCTGATGTTGGTCTGAAGTTGCAACAAAGATTGAGTTGGTAGTATGAAATTACAATTTACAATCTCATGAAAGGAAACAAAAAAGATTCATAATGTATTCATGATTGTGTTGAATTAATTATAGCAACTATAAAGGACAAGACAACCATCGAACCATGCAATTGAGTTTCGTATTCTACAAAATCAAATTAAATAAGAAATTTTCAGAAAATTCTGTTCTCTAATTTCATGGCTGTGGAAGCCTAATTTATGCTGAAATTTCATCCTATATCAAAGTTAGGTCTGATGATGCTTGGATTGTTCATATAGTCAAGACTTCTTGGTCTACCACATAGTTGGAATTAAAAAGAGTAATGATGTCATTTCCACAGAACTTCATGAAATTTTCTTATTCATTTAATCTTAGCAGTCCCCTCAACAATTCAATCAGAAGGTGAAATAATTGGAAGAACACAACTGGTATGCTTCTCATTGGATCGTCAGACATGAAACATTAACTGGGAGAAAATTGAATATATAATTGGTCTACAACTTTTAGTGCTCCTAATGCTAGCAAAAGTTTCACTTTGGCAACGCCAACCAATAGCCCTTTAGGACTTGAGTACATTCATCAGTCTCTTAAATAGGATGTTGTACTTGGAAAACCGGAAACCTTTTGATATTTAAGAAACACAATGAAAACACTAATGCCATTTTAACTCTTGCATGCATGGGCATCTAGGAAGGTACTTATTTGGTATGGGCTGCAATAGAAGTTAGGATGGACTTATTCTGTAGTTAATGGAATCTAATTAGATATGCAGTTATTTCATGGAGATTAGCAGACCGTAGGTGTTACCTAAGGACTAGAGAGTTGGGAGGGCATAGTTGAGTCCTTATGTTATACGAAAGGGAGATCAAGAATGTAGAAGGGAAAATTATTTGGTTAATAATTTTTTTAATCTTATTTCTTGTTTAGGGCAATCATCTCAAAATTTGGCTACTAATTTCTCCTTCTTGCCAAATTTACCAATCTATTATAAGGAAGGAGAGAATCCAATATTGACACTATTTCTGGGCTTTCAGCTACAAAGTACAGCCTATGGATCAATGGTGAATCTAGTAGGGTAATTGGGTGTCCAAAAAAAGTGGAAAATCAGGTTTCACCAATTTTTCTGGGACTTTGGCATAAGTCACACTAATTGTGAAGGCACCTATTGCTCTTTCCTATCTGCATCTATCGCTCTTTCTTACTCAAGAATCAGTCACATTTTCTTTAACAAGATACCCGAAAGGAAGAAAAAAAACATAACAGCAGGAAAACGAATTATACCGCCGGTTTCCCACAAATTTGCTTTTGGACTTGAATTCTACCCCTTACATATTCAAGAATCAAAATTATAGTAACATAAGAAGCAGAGACATGATACGTGACTTAATATGCTCGTTCCGGTCTCTAAATCCAGATTCCCTGACGCGAATTCCTCGTCAAGAAATCATAAAAATTACAAATTTTGGATCACACCATGGCATAGAACACAGTTCCATCTTGTAGTACTCACATATACGGAAGAGAGAGGGAAAGGGTTACCTTTGGAGCGGGTAGCCTCCGCCTCGGCGCGAAGTTGGTCGAGTTGAATGCGCAGCTGGCGTGAGCCGGCGTCGCTGTGGAGAGGATGGCAGAGGGCCACCACGAAGGGCGCCGTCGTCTTGCGTGCCCTAATTGAAGTGCCGCCGATGCTCCACGGCGGGATAACGACTCCTCCATACTGCAAAGTCATCCTTCTCTTGATACCTGATACAAATTATATATATATATATATATATATATATATATATATATAACCAAAATTTTATAAATAATTCTATTTATTTATTTATTTTACTTTCAACTAACGGTTTCAATAATAACGTAGAATGTGAAGAAATCTATAGAAAGACAAACTAGCGGTTAAAAACTTTTATGTACAGTAAAAGGAATTTAAATGAAAAATCAGTACTTATGGAACCCAAAATCTAATTTCACCTCCCACGAGGAATTGATTCTAATTTTTAGTTTCACATATTCTCTCTCTCTCTCTCTCTCATGTCTAGGAGACTCTCTCTCTCTCTCTCTCTCTCTCTCATGTCTAGGAGCACTCGTTTTGCTTGCGTTAAATTTTGATACAAAATATACTATATTCTTTGTACGGACTTGAATCCAAGACATAGCAACTGCATAATGATGCATTGACTGCGACACTTTCACAACAGACACCATCACAACTTTCTATTTTCTATTTGGCATGTCCTCCCCCTTTCATTAACAATGAACTAAATAAGGTAGTCACTTCTTTCTCTTATCTCATTGCAATGTAAGTGGTGAATAGATTCGATGACTTTCCTATCAATAATTAAAATATTTAGCAAGTAGACTAGCTGGTATCTACCAAGGAAAATTGAGCTCGGACAGACACTAAACATCTTAAACATTTTTCTCCCTTTTTTTTTTTCTTCGTCTTGTAATAGACATTATCATTTTACATATCGACACTGTAACATTGTCCACTTAATATGCATGCTTTCTTTTTTTTCTTTTTTTTGCTAATTGCATCATACATTCCATATTTTGATTTCCATCACTTGGACTTTATGAAAGCGGCTAAATATATTCCCTAAATTTATTAATTTCGGAATATACTTGAAAATAATTGGAAAGTAAGGAATATTTCATCTTTAGGTGGAATATTTTATTCCCTTTTACCTGATTTGATGATATTTATCTCCTTATGATTTAATTCTACTCGAATAACCTAGATAGAGTAATTAATACGATTTGTTAATTTAAAAAACTATTTAATTTTTCTTGATTGAATCCTAAATCTAATTAAATTGCTCCCTGTCCCCAACCCACGGTGAGTGGAGCGAGGTTCCGACTCAATTAGAGAGGTGCGAATGTTCCAGAGCTACGTTCTCTAACTCTCAATTTTTATTATTATGTAAATCTTTTTTTTTCATAGTTATGATAGGTATAGTTTGATCGGTTAATTTTTGAAAAAAAAAACAAACAAACTTTAAGAATTTTTTAAATAGTGTTCCAACTTTAAGAAATTTTCATAGAATTTTTTTTTTAATAATTATTCTACCTTTATTGATCCTCACTATGTCACGCCTCCGCCTCGCTAATCACTCGTCGCCTATGGTGTAAATACGATCGTATGCAAAGGTGACCAATAGCGAAGGTTATGCCCTTACCAAACCTCAATAACCACCTCTATCACTTATATGCCCTTATTATTGTCGATCGTGGGTGAAAAAATAAGAGGGGACAGCCCATACTATCGGTGCAGGGGTTCAAGGGGTAGCCATAGGTCTCACTATTAATCATAGGGGGCAAGGAGTGTGCCTTCGCTATCGTTTGTAAGCCTTCATGCGTCATCGATTATGGGCAAAGAAAGAGAGGGGGCAACCCACATAACCCTACCATCGGTCTTTTATTTTTTATGGGGGGGGGGGGACAATGAGTCTTCATTGTTCATAGAAACAAGGAAAATATACGACGATGAATATGATGAAGGTAGGGGTAAACACAATCAAGGGCGCTGTGCAAAAAATTTAAAAAATATTTTTTTTTAGAATTCATCCTAATGTAATTTTAATAAAAATTTAAAATTATTATATTATACCTATCCATATGTAAAACCATGATGTATTATCATAAATTCATTAAATTCAGAATAAACCTAAAAGACAAGAAATATTCACCTTATGAATATTTGATTTTTTTTTATTCAAAATATTATGACTATGAAATGAATAATAGGGAGGGCATAACGAGCCATTATATAGAAGAAAGAAATTTTAATAGATCGATCAAGAAAATTTAAAATATTTTAAAATTAACAAATCCTATTAATTATTTAAACTATGTTATTTGATTAGATTTCAATTATATCTAAGAATAAAAATATAATCAAATCAGGTTGAACGAAATAAAATATTCTATATAGGGTGAAATATTCCCTACTTTTTATTTATTATCGACTTTATTCCGAATTTATTAAATTTAGGATATTACATAAGGGTTTTACATATGGTTAAGTATAATACAATAATAAAATAATTTTAAAAATTAATAAAAATTTATCAAATCAGACTATGCTTATCATAATTATGAAAATATACAACTTACTAGAAAAGTGAAAAGTCAGAGAATATACCTCTTAGCAACTCAATCAGGTCATTCATTATATAGGGAAGGGGAAGGAATTTTAGTAAATCTAGGAATTAATCGAGAAATTTTGAAATAATCTATAAAAATTAAGAAATCCTATTAATTACCTAGTCTAGGTTATTTGATTAGATTTAAATCATATCTAAGGATAATATCATCAAATCAGATCAGGTAATAAAATATTTCAGACACGATGAAATATTCCCTACTTTTCAATTATTTTTAGATTTATTCTGAATTAAAGGTTATGAATTATTCTTACAGTAAAATAACAAAATTTATATATAATCAAAACTAAACTTGTAATCTAGACTAAACAGGGTTTTTTACACTTGGACAGGTATAATACAGCAACATTCCTAATTAAAATTTAAGCTTTATTCCTGATTAATTTTTACTCCAAATTTAATAAATTTATGGGATTACACTAATTCCCTAGATTCTAGAGTAACTAATGGGAATTTGTTATATATATATATATATTCTAAAGTGGCCTTTTCCAATTGGCTTTGTGTCATCAATGGGATCATGCATCGCATAGAGTTTTTGATGTGGTTGACTCACTTGGTCAAGCTTTGCACTTTGCAATTATTTACATGTGTTTGGAAGCCACTTCATGTGCATGCACTTGCTGATTGCACAAATTATGACCTCCAAAATCATAATTTTATCAAAATTTTCCCTTGTTTTTTTAATTGTAGTCACGCAAGTCCATTCTTTTGGATTCCAATGGCCAATCATTCATGAACCAACCTTAGGAAATCTATAGTGCAAGTTGTTCTTTTGGAAATAACCAGGTTAAGTTAATCCTCCTTGGATTATAAGAAATATTATGTTGGATATTAAATATCTGATTGACATTTTACTGAATTACAAACGGTAGAGTAGAAAACCCAGCAGCAAATTGGATTGCTATGCAAGGAAGAACCACCAGCAGTCTTTTCTTTGGATGGATACATATCCTTTAGCCTTTTTCAATGTTTTTGTATCATTACCTGAGACGGTCCTGTTGCAGATCTTTGATTACTTAACATACTTTTGCTTGTTTTTTTGACCAAAACAGGTTAAGTAGATGTCAATGACATTAGATTTTGTGTATGTTAGATGAATTTCTTTTCTGGACTTCATCTGAACATGATTGTCAAAGAGAGAAATGATCAGACTATGAACACATTCAAGAGCTTCATGGCACAACTAATGAAGATATATATATATATACATATGTATATATATATATATCTTCATTAGTTGTGCCATGAAGCTCTTGAATGTGTTCATAGTCTGATCATTTCTCTCTTTGACAATCATGTTCAGATGAAGTCCAGAAAAGAAATTCATCTAACATACACAAAATCTAATGTCATTGACATCTACGAATGTAACCTATGAAAAAAGAACCAAGGCAGCATAATATATATATTATTTATCAGATGTGGAGATAAGGGAAGTAGGCTCCTGTTCATGAATGATGGTGGTGTTTGTGTGATAAAGTTTGACGTGTAATCCTAAGCCAGTGCTAACCAGTCACAGCTTCATGGATGCCAGTTGATACTGACCTCAAGTAGTGCTATCCACTTACACTTCATCCCTCCATGCCTGCATGGGCAGAGCACTTTGTCTCCCGTGGCTTAACTGGTACTGCAATGAACATATCAAATGAACACATGCACTGCCTCTTTTATCTCAGTATCGTTTAACAACAACTATTACGCAGCTGTTTATGAAGGAAACAACTGAAACTACTGTTGTCAGATGCTCATGTAGAACATGCTGTGATGGTGGAAGTGTTGGTTTTAAGTACCTGTTGATATGTGAAACACAAGTGATATATCATCGTTCACCAGTTACTCCTACTATGTTCAAGATAAAATATCATGCTTAGCTAAGAAGGAGCAGAAGAGGAAGAAACATACATAGCATACAATCATTCTTTCCAGCATGATGCTATGCAGCAACCACCTTGTTAATAAAATCATATTTTGAATGTTTATCCACCTAGGGAGATAAGATTATGTTAGGTGTTAATTAGGTCAGATTGCTATCCGTTGATTCCTTACTCCAAACCTGACAGTTAGCAGGACTTTGAAAAGCTGCAGCTCAAATATTCAGATATTCTGATATTGTTCAACATTAATAATAAATTCTTAAAGTTTGAACATGTATTTTTAGTCATCATCGAACAATCGGTTGAGACCTATTATGAGATCTAAAATAGTGCTGTAGGATGTCAGAGGTGTATGATAACCTTTCATCCATTTGATTTGTGATCAAGACTGGTATTGAGGGTGTTTTTGAAATTTTTTTATCGCTGATTCTTTTTTTCTCCTTAAGGAATTGATAGCTGAATTTGTGCTGTAGCCTTAGTCAATTCCTAATTGACTGCTGTATTAATAGAATTTATAACAAGGACTCTATGCAGCTTTCTATCTTATACCTCTCAAAGATTTATCATCTTGTTTAGGAATATCAATATGATATGATAGAGTAAAGCATGTTTCCCTCATCTTAGACATTATCTTATCTCTCATTTTCATCTTATTTCTCATTTAGATAATGCGAGAGTGGAGCCGAGGATGAAGAATCCCGTTAGATGCGAAGATTCTATATGTTTTTCTTAATTTTCTAATTAATTCATTAAAATTTTAAAAATTATCATCAAAATTAAGTAATAATATTTTTAATTTTATAAATAATAATAATAATAATAATAATAAATAAAATATTAAATTTATTACTCAGATGTTTCGTTTGATTCAATTAGCTCATAATTGATTAATAATCAACTTAATCAAAGTTCAACCTAATTTGAATTGAATAAGATGAACCAAGCATCGGGACCCAACGTCTAGACTTACATATTGATGATGTAGGAATAAATATGGGGATAAGATGAGGAATATTTTATTCATCCCTACCTCATATCCATATGAGTAATAAAAATATCTATGAGCATAATTAATATCTCCAATTTTATTCTCGAGGAACTGCGAATTGGGAATTTGATGGTTTAAAGGCTTTTTCAAAGTAATGTCAGCTGGAGGGTTAAATTATTTGACGTGACAAAATGCTCTCTTAAGGTAAAATTGGAAATATTATCTTTAACTGATTTATGAGCTTCCCCCTTTGAATTTAGGTATAGCATGTATATATCCTCCAAAAATTCACAACAAATAGATATGTCAGAATACACCATTGTTGTTATTCTTTGTTAGATACTAGTGCTGAACCTCTAATTGATATAATACCCTTCAAAAATATTATATATAAATGCACACCTCTCCGAAATTAATAATTTACCTCTTTAAATTCAAGTTTAGTAAATAAATAAACCAATGAAAATGGCAAAGCACATTATATATATATATATATATATATATATATATATATGTATGTATGTATGTATGTATGTATGTATGTATGTATGTATGTATGTATGTATGTATGTATGTATGTATGTATGCATGTATGTATGTATGCAAAAAAGAAATTAATACTTTTTCTACTTGAGTTTATCAAATGGATGCTAACGTGAATGAAGAATTTAAATATCTAAAGGGATATATACATGATATCAAAGTATATGGAGGGGTCTATATGATATATTTACAATGTGGAGGGATAAATGTGCTGTTCTTAAATTTTTGAAAGAATAAATATATAGAATCCTAAATGGAAAAGACAAAAAAGCTTCTTGAAACCTCAATATCTGACAGTCTTATAGCTAATCATTGTTCTCAGTTTGATGTATTATGTTCTCCTTTGAAGGTAACATCAGAAGTCAAACAATTGGTACTCAGTTTGACTCCGGCACAATTCTAAAATTTCACCAAAATTACAGGTTTACTGCGCTAAATCTCATAGCTTAGGCAGGTGAGGCGCGGCGTAGCAAAAGTACCACGTGGCCATACGCCCACAGTCACTCACCTCCACGTGCGTTTGACCTCGACATTCTCTTTGCCAAAATGACCTCATAATGTTCTAAAGTTTGGACCCAATTTCCATATAATATCTCCAAAAACAAAAAAATTCGCCTTCTTTTTCTCCGTGCTTCAAAGTCCAACACGGCAGGGACATGGATCACTGTATTCCAGACAACAACAGTGGAAAGAGAACTCATTCCAATCTATATATATCCTCTCCTTTGTGCAAGTATTTAGTGTGGCCATAAGCTTGAGATCCACAGAGTTAGATAGGTTATCACCTTCTCCCTCTTCCTCTTCTTTCTTATCTTGTCTTCATTCATGAAGGGAAAGGAGCAGCAACTCCCTATCACGGCCACCGCCGCCGCCGCCGCCATTTCGTTAACCTGCAAAGCTCCAACCGAGGCGCTCAACTTGGCAACCATGAAAGCTCTGTCCAAGCTCACCGGCTTCCATGCCGGTTACTTCCGCATCAGCCTGTCGCTCTGCTGCCAGGCCCTCCTCTGGAAGACCCTCAGCGAGCCGAGCACCGACTCCCACGCTCTCCGCACGGTGATCCGCATTCTCCCTTCCGCCACGTACGTCCTCCTTTGGTCCGTCGCGCTCCTCGTCCTCGCCACGCTTTCCGCGCTCTATGGCCTCCGCTGCCTCTTCAGGTTCCGCTGCGTGCAGGCGGAGTTCTCTCACCACGTCGGCGTGAACTACCTCTTCGCGCCGTGGATCTCGTGGCTCCTCCTGCTCCAGTCCGTCCCCTTCCTCCACCCGGGCGCCGCCTTGTACCGTGTGCTTTGGTGGGTGTTCGCCGTCCCCATCCTCATGCTCGACGTGAAGATCTACGGCCAATGTTTCACCAAGGGGAGGAGGTTCCTGTCGATGGTGGCAAACCCGACGAGCCAGATCACAGTGATCGGGAACCTGGTCGGGTCGCGAGCGGCGGCGAGGATGGGGTGTGAGGAGATCGCGACGTTCATGTTCTCCCTCGGCATGGCGCACTACCTCGTGCTGTTCGTGACTCTGTACCAGCGCTTCGTCGGGAGCAGCAGCCTCCCATCGATTCTCCGCCCCGTCTTCTTCCTGTTCATCGCCGCCCCCAGCATGGCCAGCTTGGCCTGGGATTCCATCTCCGGATCGTTCGACACGGGCTCGAAAATGCTCTTCTTCCTCTCCCTCTTCCTCTTTGCCTCCCTGGTAATCCCTACATCATTTCTTCTCATGCATGGCTCTTCTTTGTCGACGGTGAAGGCATGGATCAACACTGTCGCTATCAACGAAAAGAACATTGGATCTAGAGTTCTGATTTGACGCGGTTGCTCGAATCAGCCATCAATAGGGACAAACAAACGCTTAGATGCATTGCCGAGATATCTCAAATGACTTCCTGGAATCCGGCATCATCAACTTTAGACGAGTTATGCAACTGCAACACGTTCACTAGTTTATTCCCTTCGTGACTGCTTTGATCCACCGAAAAGGAAAAGAGCGACCTAAAGTTAAAAAGTAAAAGCTCGAGGCTAAAGCGGGTGCAGAAGACGCAAAGTTGCGTTGCATACACGTTAGCAGATAGAGTTGGCAATAAAGAACGGAAAGATGGTAAGGCCACTAAGTAGCACAGTCCATGTAAGAAGGTCGAGAACTCGAATTCTGCAGTCCCTTTCCAACCTCCCAACTCATCAGTCGAACAAGTCGGCGCATGCATGGATCTCTCTTTTGGTTTCTGACGTGGACGTCGATGGCTCGTGCAGGTTTCAAGGCCGGCGCTGTTCAAGCGGTCGATGAGGCGGTTCAACGTGGCATGGTGGGCGTACTCGTTCCCTCTGACCGTGCTGGCGCTGGCTGCGACGGAGTACGCGCAGGAGGTGAAGGGAGGAGCATCCAACGCCCTAATGCTCATCCTCGCCGTCCTCTCCGTTACGGTGACCATCGCCCTCGTCGTCTTCACCGCGGTCAAGGCCGGCGACCTCTTTCCCGGCGGCGACGACCCGTTTGCACCGCAGCGTGATGCACAGGAGTCTTGGCCATATATAATATATACATGAGAGAAGTGGAGATTGGTGTAGATGAGACTGTTCGATGGATACGGTGATCTTGCAACCATTTTGATGACGAGTTCAATGTAAATTAATTAACATTTTACATGTTAATTTCTGGGGGAAAAAAAAGTTTTTATTTTTTTTAATCTTTGCGCTGGAATGAACGAATAATCATATATTTGGCGTTTAATAATTAATTAAAAGGGAATTCAGAAGAAGAAGAAGAAGAAGAATGCATTCCTTGTCCAAAAGTAAAGACCAGAAGCCAGAAATGAAAACTTTTAAGAGGACTTGTCGAATCCTGCAAATTCCTTAGAGGTGCTCTTTGGGGATGAATAATAATTAACTCATACATCACGACTTAATTACTTTTCTCTAGCTCATTAGATATTCTTATGATATCAATCTATCTATGACCTACAAGGAAAAGATTTTATATATATATATATATATACTTTATAAGCTTTGAATTTTGGTTGTTCGATTTTGCTACTGGTGTTGCTTAGGCACATGCACATGATGATGATCTTTAAGATTAAGTTAATAGACAACAATGATAGTAATCTAAAAAGTTCTCTATTTGAGCGAATGCATCCAACTTTTTATTTAAATTATGGTGGTTTACTATTTATCACAAGGGAGCAGAATTCAGATTTTAAAGAAGAAAAAGATAGCAGACTCATGAAACAAATTACCCAATAATAACTCATGAAGCATATACATTTCTCTCGTATGATGCACTCATAAAATGCGAAAATGTGTCCAAGCAATACATCTCTCGTATGAAAAAGTATAGAATATGTTGAATCGACAGCAGTGACAGAAATGTATTTCTGTACAAGTCTTTCCCAAGTCACCAAATGAAAATTACTGTCGATGTGTTTCATGGATGAAGTAAATCATGTCATATACCTTTGGAAGCTTTTGTTCTCGTTACCAGAGGAGGTGTAGTTAGTTTCCAAAGCTCAAGCCAAGGCAATCCAAATAAGTAGCTAGCTATTCCACCACCGAATGCTATTTTTCTTCCATTTGGGATTTGGGTAACCGTGAAGTACGGTAAAGAAAAGTATAACCTCGTTTACAGCTTGCATAATAATCACAATCGATATCAAGCATAAGGTAAAATCTATCTATCTATCTGATTAAAGAATTTTGATATAAACTAAACTTTCTTTTCACTTTCATGAATTACATCAAAAAGAAAGAAAAAAAAAAGATGAATGAGACGATGAGGATTTGTAGATTAGGTTGTCATGATCATTCATAAAAAAAATTCCTTCTTATGGGCTCAATCAAAATATGAGCATGTTTGGCAATCAAGTCTATCTATCTACTCAGCCATCATTATTGTTACCAGAGGGGGAGGTATAGTTGTGGTTTTGTTCTGAATGAGTGGGGAAGAGATTTCTGCAGCTTGTGATCACCGTGTCGATAAGATGCAGTAGGCATCGCATGTCAGAAGAGACCTGTTCCGATTCAAGCATCTCTATTTTTTTTTTTTTTTTGAACTTTTCCCTTTTTTGGTTCAAGCTAAAAAAAAAAAAAAAAAAAAAAAAATGTTGTGTGCAGATGTCAAAATTGTGTGACCCATTCAAATCTATTATGTCTGACTCAACAAATTCTAAACCTTGGGAGTATCCCTTGCCAACGTCTGCATTACATGCAACTCAAATTAGGAACACAACAAATATCTAACCCTAACAATATAAAAGAGCTAAATATTTTAAAATTTAACCATAACACAAAAAATCATCACGAGACAAGAGTATCATATTGATAAATATTTTAAAATTCTTGAACCCAGTATCTCAGGAATTTTAATATAGAAGTAGTTTTATGATGAAAGAAACTCTAATAATTAAGATTTAATTCTTCTATAAATATGACTACTTTGATAGGAGAGAACAAAAAAGTGATGACTACTTTGAGTGCTTCTAAGTTTCTCTCATGGGTGTCTAGAGAGGATATCTTCTAAAATTTATAGAGAGGATGAATATATATATATATATATATATATATATATATATATATATAATATATATATATATATTTATGTAAAAAGATATGTATGAAAATTTATGAGGACAACTCAATAATCTTATAATTGATGAAAATTTTAATTTTTTCTTTGTTGATGTAGGCAAGAGTTATTGAACCATGTTAAATCTTGCATTCATTCTTGATATATTTTTTATTATTAATCTCTGTGATTTTATTTAGTTCTTTAAATTCTTTTCTTTCATCCAACATGAACTAGACGATTGATTAATTAAATTAAACTATTAATCAAAAATACCAAAAAAATTATCTTAAAAAATTGATCAAATAGGATTGACATACGAACGAAACTCAAGTACGGTATAAGTCTAAATGATAATCGAGCACCACATGATATTTTTAATCAATCGAAGATGAAGAAAAAAAAAAAAGAAAAAAGATACAAGACTTGAACTCTGATACCATCCTAAACATACGATTTTGATCAGACGAAGTATTGAAACAAAAGTGGTGTGATGGTGGGAGAACTGCAAGTGCTCAACATTTTCACCTTAAAATACTGGGAGCTGAAGAGCCGCCATGTAGCACTGCTATCGTGCAGCTACTGCTTTCCTTTCAAACATCTTTCACTGTTTTCACTGTCTTCATGCCGCACATCACTACCATCTTATCTTCTTATTAAAAGCCATCTTGAAGTTAACTAACAATTCTGCAAGTACTGCACAAATCAGTACCCAAAAAGTTATATATTCTTAGTCGTTAAGGTTTGGGTTTGAAGAAAAGCCTTCTTGTTGAGGTTGGCCAAGTTTTTGACTGTGACACTTCTGGCACCGCTTTTTACCGCGTGGTCGAAGCTATCTCGAAAGAACTGATACAAATCACAGAAAGAAAAAAATATATAGTTAATATGCTTAGTCCTGAAGTAACGTTAGGGTAGGGTTTGAAGTTGGTCATTTGCAGCTTCTTGCTCGGTAAAGATCACTGTGATCCTCCTCATGAGTGTGTTTTCTAAATGATATCTCAGGATTAACTCCAGTTTTGTAGTATGAGAAGAATGAGGATTTTTATTTTCTTTCTATCTATCAAGATGTCAAAGATAAGACAAAAGGATCAGATCAAACAGGGAATCCATCCTGGATTGCCAAAGTCACAAGGGACAACTAACTGCACAAGCTCTTAAGGAAAAGCAGGTCTTCCATGCAACATCTTGAGTTCAAAATTCATCTCATGCTTTTTTTTATTTTTTATTTTTATTTTTAAGAATGAAAAAGCTTTACCAGAAAAATAAAAATAAAAATCTATTGTAGAAAAAATAAAACTGGAATAAACACAATGATTACTTTTTTTTTTCTTAATTTTTTTGGAAACATATACCTTCATGCGGTTCCCAAAAGATACAACTTTTTCTTAATCAATCGTTGATGCTATAAATGAACGAATGACTTTGACTTTAAAAATGAAAAAAATCGGTACAAGGTATATATAATATGCTATCACTTTGTGAAAAATCCTTGACTACAACTTCAAACAAAATACTTCTTCTTCTTGGTAGGTATAATCGGTTGGGTGTAGATTCAATTTTTTTTATAATTTGATTCCTTAGATTTTTATTTATTTATTATTTTATTTTTTTTTGATGCTATCAAAATGTCATTATACTCCGATATCCTCTTAGATAGCTAGGAACATGAATGTGTCTTAATATATATATATATATATACAAACATTATTTATTAACGCACATCACATCATCCTTCTTTATCTAATTTTATATACTAATTTTTAAAAGCTTATAATAAGTGTAAAGATGGAAAACATTAACAACCAATTTAAAACTTTTATAATAATAAAATCTGATTAATTATATTTAGAGTATAATAAAATTAATTAATCATTCATATATATATATATATATATATAATGAATTAGTTTGAGTGAAGTGGTTAAGTTAATTGAATTGTACTAGAATTTTGATCCAATAGAATCGACATTACCAATAAACTTATAAATATTACTCTAAACATTTACAAAACAATATTAGTTATAGAAGAAAGAAATTAATGAACAACAAGATAACACAAAAATATGATACTCCTCCCTGTAGTAGTAGTAACCTCTAAGAAAGTTGAAAGTACAACAACGACTCCGACTCACGACTCAAGACTCCTACTTCTAACCAACTCCTAATAGGACTCCTACTCAAAACTCCTATTCCTTTACAACTCCTAATTCTAAGAAACAACCTCATAACCCTAGCCGGCCTCTTTACCTCTTTAATAGGGGTCGACTTAGGTAGGTTTTACAAGAATGTCCCTCTCAATTAGGACTCTCCTAGTTAGGGTCCTAACAGACCCGTCATCTTCAAATCAGCCTTATCCTCGAGGTTGACGATTTAGGAATTTGATCTTCAAGTCGTCATAGTTCTCCCAAGTGGCATCTTCTTTTGATAGGTTCACCCATTGTATTAGCACTTCAGTAGTGGGTCGTCGTCGTCGAGTCATAATCCGTCAATCAATAATGACACTTAGTTGGGTTTAGAGTTCTCTTTGTGTAGTCATATTTGGTGGGTGGTTTTGAGCTGTTTCCAAGCATCTGTTTACAACTTTCATCTGGCCATCGGTTTGTGGATGATATGTCGTACTCCTTTTCAATTTAGTACCCTGCATATGGAAAAACTCTATCTAAAATTTGCTCATGAAGATACAAGTAGAATTTGTCACAAGCACAATACGTCCCTTATAGCGTAATTCTTTTGAGTCCCAATTGTAATGAGCCATAGAGCTTGGTGCTTCCTCCAATTTTTTTATGATCTTACTAGTTTTTGGATCTTCCTGTCATTCCCTCTTAATATCCTTAAGGAAGTCACTAGTCAAATGTGAAATAGTTGAAAATTCAGCTTGCTTGGGTAGCCGTGAAAGCACATTTGCAACAACATTCCCTTTCCCCTTTTTGTAAGTTATTTCATAATCATATCCAAGAAGTTTTGTTACCCATTTTTGTTGCTCGGGAGAAGATATCTTCTGCTCCAAGAAATATTTTAGACTTTTATGGTCGGTTTTGATTTGAAAGCGTCGTTCGATCAAGTACGATCTCCACCTCGTTGCTGCGTGCACAATGGCGAGCATCTCTTTATCATATGTTGACATGTTTTGATG
>LVTN01000520.1:120371-136107 GCA_001649415.1 Musa itinerans | reverse complement strand
GTTTTCGGTATGTCTTCTTCGCACACTCGTGTTTGATGATACCCGGATCGAAGGTCCAACTTTGTGAAGATTTGTGCTCCCTTTCATCTATCAATTCATCTACTATTGGAATAGAGTATTTGTCCTTGACAGTTATGTCGTTGAGAGCTCGGTAATCAACGTACAATCGTCATATTCCACTCTTCTTTCGTATGAAGAGGACCGGTGAAGAGTAGAGGCTACAACTTGGCCGTCGAATTTGGTGGTAATCGGATCGAAGGTCTAATTTCGTAAAGACTCGAGCTCCTTTTAATTCATCAAGAAGTTCATCCACCACTGGTATTGGGTACTTCTCCTTGACGGTGATGCCATTTAAAGCTCGGTAGTCGATGCACATCCACCAAGTTCCGTCTTTCTTGCGTACAAGTAGCACTAGTGAGAAATAGGGGCTGCAACTTGGCTGAATAACTCCTGTTTGGAGCATCTCTTTTACAATCCTTTCTATTTCATCATTCTGGAGATGTAGATACCGATATGACCGAGTATTTGCTAGAGGTTTGCTTGAAGAATCGTTATAGAATAATCATACTGATGGGTAAGAGGTAGGTTGCGCAGTTCATCAAATATATCTGAAAATTCAGCAAGCAAAGGAAGTAGATTTGGATCTTCCAATTTTGTTAGCTCTCCCTTAGAGTTTGTACATGGATTTTAGGGTTTTTAAGGCTTTGGGTTGGGCTGATATTTTCTAAATTAAAACCAGTTCGATTTGATCCAAATCAGTTAAATGAACCAGAACCATTTATAACTTTTAAAATCAAATTATTAATTCATCAGTTCAATTCAATTTGAACAACCTTAGCTTTTAATAACATATTTGAAATATGCATCAAGGGCCAGTGGTTGATAATTTTTTAATTTTAAAAAAATATCCTATGATTTTAACTAAAATTATAAAATTATTAAAATGATATAGTGATAAACCAACATGATTTATATTTTCTATAAGGTAAAATTTTATTTATTTATTTATACGAATATATTTTTATTTATATGAATATATTTGGGCCATACAAAATTTTTATAAGATACATACATTTATTTATTTTATTTATTTACTTAGTAATTTAAATTTTAAAAAAAGTATTTATTTATTAATAAATATTAAAAATATTAGAATGGTAAATTTATCATAAAATATTTAATAAACTTTTGAAATATAATTTTACCCAATAACACATTTTAATACATATTTAAAGAGTATTATTCTATAATTATATATTCACTCAAAAGGAAAACTTTTTTTTTAACTATATATTAATAATGCAAATGTGTTCATTCCCAAACCAACCTCATAATCTTCATAACAATAATCTTAATGCCCACTATTCTCCTACGTGGGGTTAATTGCCCACATCTGGGTCTCGATATCAGTACACGTCGTCCAACAATGTCCTCGATAGATGAGATTGAGACCGTCGGCGGAGCCTGACTACCCAAACCCGATAACCCAAAAGCTTATATTTGAATCCTCACCGTAGTTCCGTTAACACCACTCGTCCACGCACAGAAGCCACTTCTCTGTGCTCCTGTGTAAATGTGGTGTTTGATCCGAATCTATGTGGATCCTCATGTTTTGGATATGAAAACCTTATCGATCCGATACCCGCTAGTCTTGTGGGTTCGGACCACAAAAACGCACTATAAAAGGTTGCGAGCCCTTTGATCACCCGACTTGTTTTTACGAGCGGTTTTGGGCAAAACCCTAACCTTCTTCCTTCCGGCGGCTGCAGTCCGCTGTACTTCTCAGGTGATACCTTTTCTCTTCTTCTTTTTCTTTTCATTGACGAATCTGATCTCTCTTTGCGAATCACTCGTGACATGATTTCCGCTTCCTTCGATGCGATTCTGAGAATTGATATTGGAAAAAAAAAAGTTTTTTTTTCTCTTTTTTTTTGTTGGTGTGGCGTCGTTATTTCCAGTTCACACTAATGATTAGGTCGTCTCTTAGATCATGTCTGTGGTGCGAACTCGACATGTAATTTTTTATGAGAGGATCAAAATTGCTGTTTTGATGGTAATCTCCGCGTATCTCTTAGCTCGGATTAGTATCACTTGGAGGATGATCATCAAATGCGATTTTGGGAACTAAAAACTTGTCCTTTTCTGTCTTGGTGGTCTATATGAACAATTGGTATTGTGTCATACAGCATTTCTTGTATTTCCTTTTTATCTGTATTTAGGTATATGCTACTAGGCAAGACTTAAGCCTTGTGATAAATTTGAATCTGATGACTTATTATCTTACGATCTACTTCAGATATATGGGCTATCAATTGAATAGAATGCAGAAGCAGCGTCCTTTTTCGTGTGGGCAACCCTATGCCAATTGAATTGTGATATCTGGTGATGATTGTTTTGCATAATGGTCATTTGAGTTAATGTTCTTCATGAATTTTTTTTATTGGCAAGAGAAGGTAATCTATAATTTGTAATTGTTCAATAACTGTTCCTCTTATCTGTCAGTTCACCTATGTATGCAACTAAGTTGTAATGACAAGGTTTTTGGATAGCCTTAGATTTTGTCAACTCAGATGTAGATATGTATTCTCTTGATCAGATATCTTACAGACTGCATTTTTTTTCAGGAAAGCCAAAGGTTTAAACACAAGAATTTGGTGTGGTCAACTGATTTGGAGGATGGTGCAGTACAACTTCAAAAAGATAACTGTCGTCCCTTCTGGGAAGGACTTCATTGACATTATTCTTTCCCGCACACAGCGCCAAACCCCAACTGTCGTCCACAAAGGATATGCCATCTCCCGGCTCCGTGAATTCTACATGCGAAAGGTGAAGTTCACCCAGCAGAACTTCCATGAGAAACTGTCCGCCATCATCGATGAGTTCCCTCGGCTCGATGACATCCACCCCTTTTACGGAGATTTGCTCCACGTACTATACAACAAAGACCACTACAAGCTTGCTCTGGGCCAGGTTAACACGGCTAGGAACATCATTGGGAAGATTGCAAAAGATTATGTTAGGTTACTCAAGTATGGAGACTCATTGTACCGGTGCAAGAGCTTGAAGGTCGCTGCTCTAGGTCGTATGTGCACTGTGATAAAGCGCATCAGCCCTAGTTTGGCTTATTTGGAGCAGATACGGCAGCATATGTCTAGGCTCCCTTCAATTGACCCGAACACCCGTACCATTTTGATCTGTGGGTATCCTAATGTGGGAAAGAGTTCTTTCATGAACAAGGTCACTAGGGCTGATGTTGATGTCCAGCCATATGCTTTCACTACCAAGTCGCTGTTTGTTGGTCACACAGATTACAAATACCTCCGCTACCAGGTGATTGATACTCCTGGGATCCTAGACCGGCCTTTTGAGGACAGGAACATCATAGAAATGTGCAGTATCACAGCTTTGGCGCACTTAAAGGCTGCAGTCTTATTCTTCTTGGACATATCTGGATCATGTGGTTATAGCATAGAGCAGCAGGCAGCTCTCTTCCACAGCATCAAGTCACTGTTCATGAACAAGCCACTTATTGTTGTTTGTAACAAGATTGATCTGCAGCCACTGGAAGGGCTCACTGAAGAGGACATGAGATTGGTAACGGAGATGAAAGCTGAGGCCGCCAAAACTATAATAGCCCAAGGCGGAGACTCTAATGATGAGGGAGTCTTGTTGACTATGAGTACCATGACAGACGAGGGAGTCATAGCTGTCAAGAATGCTGCTTGTGAGAGGCTTTTAAATCAGCGGGTGGAGATAAAGATGAAGTCAAAAAAGATCAATGATTGTCTGAACAGGTTTCATGTTGCAATTCCTAAGCCCCGTGACACAAAAGAACGCCCTCCTTGTATTCCTCCAGCAGTTCTGGAAGCTAGAGCGAAGGCTAATGAGAAGGAAAAGAGGAAGCTTGAGAAAGATCTCGAAGAAGAGAATGGTGGAGCTGGTGTTTATTCTGCTAGCCTAAGGAAGCATTATATATTGGCTGATGAGGGATGGAAAGAGGACAGTATGCCAGAGATTCTAGATGGGCATAATGTGTATGATTTCATTGATCCTGACATCTTGCTGAGGTTGGAAGAGCTGGAACGAGAAGAGGGTCTTCGTCTTGATGCAGAGGCAGATGGAGGAGATTTTGAGATGGATGGAGAAGAATTGACTGAGGAAGAGCGGGAACTACTCGCTGAAATCAGAAGGAAGAAGAACCTGCTCATCCAAGAGCACAGGATGAAGAAGAGCACTGCCGAGAGCCGTCCGATTGTGCCTAGGAAGTTTGATAAAGACAGAAAATACACGTCTGAGAGGATGGGAAGACAGCTCTCTGCTTTGGGAATAGATCCTGCTGCCGCCATCAATCGTGCACGTGGGAGGTCCCTCTCTAGGAAAGGTCGTAAACGGGAGAGGTCACTTGGCAAAGAAGGTGAAGATGGAGAAGGTATGGATGTTGATGATGAGCAGTCTAACAAGAAGCTGCGTACCTGGTCAAGATCAAGGTCAGCAACTAGGTCAAGGTCAAAATCAAGGCCACCTGGTGAAGTCACCCCTGGAGAAGGGTTCAAAGACTCTGCTCAGAAACTGAAGGCACTCAAGATAGCTAAGAAGTCAGTTAAGGTGAGAAATAAGGCTGCACGCAAGGGAGAAGCCGATAGAGTAATTCCGAACCTGAAGCCAAAGCATTTGTTCTCTGGGAAGCGCTCTATTGGGAAGACCAGCAGGCGCTAAAGTGATATGCTAATGTGCTGTGCCGTCTCTTATTTGTTATTTAAGCATTCAATTTTGAAAGACTAGCAGACATCATTTTCGGTATCCAGAGTATTCAGTTTCGAAGACTAGCAACTCGTCCTTTCATTTTCTAATTTGTTATTTTTGAAGAGGTGGAATCTAGAGTATGGTTGTTGTGGTTGATAAACCATTATTAATGTCTGATGCAGTTGGAATGTCATCTGCATATTATCATGGATGAGAATGATGTGTTTGTGGACATTTTTCCCTTCTTTCTTGCTATTATGAATATGAGTTGTCCAATGTTGGATAAGATTTCTGCTTTGGATAGCAGACGATGCTAGACACCACCGGTTCATGTATGTATCTTCCTAATAATCAATTTTTCACACGGATTCATCCGTATGACAAGAGTTTGGTGTTTTGCTGATTCGACGTGCGCAGCTCACTGACAAGATCTCAAAGAGATTCCTGAATATTATGCCAGAATAAAGCAGTGTTAGTGTCTAACGGACAAAACCCATATCTATCGCTTTAGGTTCTGTTGTAAACATATGCAACAAATAATGTTGCTCCATGTATAACAACAAATCATAGTGACAAAATCCTTATCATAATTCATAAATCAACGAATAAAACCTCTCTCCCTCTCTTTCTCTCTCGGGGTTAGACATAGGTTTCTGTTTCCATGAATGCGCCATTGGCCATAAATCATAAATCATTATAACCTTCCTCTTACGTCGGTAAATCATAAATCATATATAAATTCACATTAAAAAGAGTAGTAATACTCGAATCTTTGTTCATATAAGCCACAACCCTAACCCCAACCTTAGAGATGATGCCCAGCTCTAAATCTTAAGTCCCAACAGTGTGTCTGTCGATCGACCTAACCCAACCGTTCAACTGCCGTACCATTTTATTCTGAGCAAGTCTGATGCTGTGTACAAGAACAGTAATACAAATTGATAGTTCTTCAACCAGATTAAAACTACGCCTTGGAACACACGTAGTGTGATGCTAAGCCCCTTTCCAGATGACAGATAAATTAGGAAATCATGCAAGAACCAAACAGTTGAGCTCAATTCAAAGAACAACTGAAGCAAGTAGTTGATCAAGTTACAAGCGATACATATACCACCAAGATCCTAAGGACGGGTATAATTAATAGGCTACCTAATCCTTGCCGAAATCAGCACTGTAGTGAGCACTCGATTCTAGCTTCTTTGCTTCATTGAGTTTCCTGACAGCCTGAGAAAGTCAATAGATGCAAAAAGATGTGTTAGCATGATTCATCGATGAGCAAATTAATATGACAAGCATGCATTCAAAATTAAATGCACTAGTTCATATAGAAGAATGCTACAACTTAAGAAACTCGATGAAGGAACATCATATTAATCTGTCTTGTCCATCGAAGGATGAAAGTATGACTTTAACACAACATTAACGAAGCTTACAAGTTTATATTGACAGAAATAACTGTAGCAACTAGCAACCATGTTGAAGACAGCCAAGGGCAAGAATTATGAGTCCTCAATTGGTACATCACATATCTTAAAGAGAACTAATTATATTACATAAATCAACTGGCACATGCAGAGACAACTGGTCGGATTATAACCTCTAAAAATAACTAGATGTTGAATTTTAGAAATTTATCCTAAGACAATATAATTAAATGAGAAATGACAGCATAAACAACAGTGGTCTCACATCAGGCGGTAACTGTCTACTGAAAGCACCATAAGAAACTTCAAGACAGTTGCCATCACCTATCAAACAGTTTAGGTATATTGACGAGGTACAGGAAATGTGAAATTCTATATGCATCAAATAGAACTCCTTGGAATAAAATAAGAGACTTGATAGATGTCTCAATCAAATAGTTTCCGAGTGCAACTTTCAGTTTGGCATTCTTCACCAAAGTCATTAGAAATGAAGATATGATTTGTGCTGACTAGCTTCAAGCAACTGGAAAACAGCTGGATTATGATTTTCCCGTATGGTCCAAATTATTCTTCATGATAAAGGGTAAATTACCTTCATAAAGTCTTCATGAATAACATAGTCACGTTCTGCACGAATTGCTGACATACCGGCTTCTGTGCACACATTACGAAGATCTGCTCCATTAAAACCCTGGAAAAATGGGAAGTTTACTCATAAAACAGGTTTAACTAGTGTAGAGAGAAACCAAAAATCGAAGTAATTATAATTTGCTTGTGACCACAATATGCTTTGCAAGAATGAAAAACACACTTGCCTCGGCAAGTTTTACAACTGCTTCATAGTCGATGTCACCATGTTTTGCTATACCAGCAGCATGAATTTTGAGAATTTCCATCCTCGATTGTTCATTTGGTAATGGAATCTCAATTTTTCTGTCGAGCCGACCAGGACGAAGAAGAGCTGGATCCAGTACATCAGGTCGATTTGTTGCCATAATCATCTTGACCTAACACCATGAGGAAAAGATAACGTCACTTAGGAACCAAGATACATATGGTACTCAATTCTTCGTAAAGTAATTTATTAAGGCATACATAGAAAAATGCTCATATTTTGATAATGTAAATACAAAAGAAAGGCCATTAAAATATGATAATTTGCATTTTCTTAACCACAAATATAAATCTAGCTACTACGAAATGAGTGCATTGCCTAGTCATCTGAGTTTCCTTGTAGCTCCATATAATAGTTGGAACTGCCAATCTGCTGCTCGATCTACAAAATTCCTCTTTCCTTCTTCTCCTCCTTTTGCTGTTTTTCTCGATCTTTAAAAAAGTTTAACAGCCAAAACTGATAAATTCAAAATTCAACTCTAAATTGTCATACCACCAAAAACTTTTCTCTGACCTTAACTATAAAACAGAAACCAAAACCATAACCCCCATATTTTAGAATATCAAATAAAAAGGGAAGAGGTTTCTCATTTAAGTTATGTCCAATATCAATATATAATCTGGACAGAAAATTTGTGAAAAAAGCTTTTAACTAGAGAGTTTTGACATCTTATAAGTAACATCATAGTTGCCATTTAAACAAACATATCCACTAAAGCCTATCGTAGCATAATGATTTGTCCTTTTCATGGACAGGATAAAAGACCATGAGAAGGGTCCATGTATTTTTGATATGAAGTCCATAAGATATTTCTATATGGACTATTATTCTGCAAATTTTGGACAAATAAGTCGAGATACAAGAGATCTAAAAGAATGTAATGTTCTTACTTCTTAGTCCCTACAACGTCGAAAATATATCTAACGAATAGAAATTTTGTAATACTCGATTACAACAACAGTTACAAGCACTAACAATATTGCTAGAATAATGAGTTATACCTTTCCCAGTTGATCAAATCCATCCAGCTGATTGAGTAGTTCCATCAAGGTTCGTTGAATCTCACGATCTGCACTGGTTCCCTCACTGAACCGGCGGCCACCAATGGCATCAATTTCATCCATGAAAATAATGCAAGGCTGAGATGCACAAATTTACAATTCACATCCATGATCATGATACACTTAGTGCAAGATGAATTCATATGCATGCAATCTTATAGCAAATCAAGCAGGCAAAAGATGAGGTTATTATATTTTAACCATGTTAATTGACTAAACATGCCAAACCAGAAAAAGAGAAGGTCAAAGGAATTCAAAGAGGCAGATAATTACTTGGTGATCACGTGCATAGCCAAACATCTCCCTGATCAACCGTGCACTTTCGCCTATATATTTGTCAATTATGGCACTTGACACAACCTACTCATGAACATCAAAAGGTTAAAAATATAAAAAGAATAGCAGAATGTCTTAAGTCTTAACAATAATTTACCTTAAGAAAATTCGCATCAATATTGCTAGCAATTGCTCTTGCCAGTAATGTCTTTCCAGTTCCTGGAGGACCATAGAGTAGGACTCCCTGCAGTCATAAAATGAGTTGTCTAAAGAGGTTAAACATGACAATAATCATATTCAAGGTTCTGTCTTCTTGAAAGGTAGATACTCAGTAATAAAATTATCTATACCAACCTTTGGAGGTTTAATTCCTACTCTAAGGAAGAGCTCAGGATTCATAAGAGGCAGCTCAATGGATTCTCTCAGTTCCCTTATTTGATCAGATAGTCCACCTACAGCAGAGTAGCTAACATTCCCAGGGTCTTCATGGAGCATGTTATACACAACAGGATCAACCTGCAACGAAGTAATGGGCACAAAACACAAACGCATGTCGATATTTGCTCTTTAAAATCCATGATAAGAGAAAATACTGATACAACAATAATTTTACTAAATGCCATCACATATTAGTAAACCTAAAACATGCAACAATATATGATATTCAACCTCTCGTGGAAGAGCCCGCATGATGGTAAGAGTAGTCATGTCAAGAACCACCCGTGTTCCAGCTGTCAGCTTCTCTTTGTCCACTTTGCTGCGGCAGCCAACAACATACCTTGGGCCACTGCTCGCCTTCACAATAACTGGTTCATAAACATATTCAGCCCTTTAGATGGTTCACAATCAGTTTAGCCAATGTCATTAACCGAGGGTACACTTGAAACAAGAAATTTTTGTACAACAAAATCACAAGGTGTCAGGAGATGATAGAAGGAATCATTAATGGATTATGGAAGTTTGAGCCTCAATATCAAGCCACTTCTGTCTCTCTGAAGTACATGATGACATCTAAATCTTATTTTTATGAAAAGCTTTTAAATCCATCTAAGTTTTTAAAAAATGCTCATGTCATTTGCCAAATCCAAAAAGATGAATTCGTTTTTAGAGATGACTAGTTTAAAGAATTGTTTGTTAAATCTATTCAATGCCTAATTACTTATTCCAAACTTCCATATTCCAATGTTAGATTGCTAGGCGAAACAAAGAACATGGTTAGGTAAAAGGAATTAGCTTCGTCACAAACCACTACTGTAGAAAATCCCATGATTAAGGGATTTTGAATCTCATAATTAAGGAATTTTATAATCTCATAACTAAGGGAATCTATCCCCTATTTTGGGCCACTTAATCAATATCAAATCAGCCCATATTATAGGAAATGAATTAAAATGAAATATCGTACGAAATCAATTTCTTTAGTTGTACAGTTTGTAATCAGCTTATATATGTCTTCCTTTCTATACAGAAAAGATTAATGACTGAAAAAAGTTATACTCTTACGTTCATGGTATCAGGGATTGGTTCCTACAGAAATTGTTTTTCTTCTTTATTTCAGCCTTAATTGCTGAAGGTTTTTTCCTCTATTCTGCCACTCTCCATATCAGCCCCAACTATTTCTTCTTCCTTGTTTGATTGTGTACGCTACTCTATCTGGAGGAGAGAAGATAAAACCAATGCTTCCATCTCCAACAAACAGCTTGGGTGACAATCCATCCTTGTTGATTACAACGCATAAACTCATCGGACAAAACTTTCTTTGTTGGTCTCAGTTCGTTAAGTTGTATATTCGAGGAAGAGGAAATATCAAATATTTGATCAGATCAAAAACGACACCTGCAGAGGATGATCCCAAGTTCGAAGCATGAGATTCTAAAAATTCCATGATCATATTATGGTTGATAGACTTTATGGAACCAAAAATTGGCCAAACATATAAGTTTTTATCAACAACAAAGGAGTTATGGGATGTTGTGGTCAAGAAATATTTAGATATGGGGAATTCAACCCAAGTATTTGAGATTATAAACAATATCAAAGAGCTTAAACAAGATAATACTAGTGTCACAAAATACTTTAATACCTTGAAGACACTTTGACAAGAGCTTGATATTTTTTATGATTTTGAGCAATCATGTGGGTTGATAGTGCTCGATACATAAAAATGCTTGAGAGGAATCGAGGTCTTCAATATTTGGCAAGCTTAAACAAGGAACTAGATGAAGTTAGTGGATGGATAATGGGGAAGGATCCATTGCAATCTATTCAAGCTGCATTCTCCAAAGTTAGCAGGGAGGAAAAGTAGAAGACAAGTCATGATGGGATATTCCACTCCATCTATGGTTGCAGAAAATTCTGCACTTATTATGACAACTGAAATTAATTCTTCTGCTAACGCTGTGCGACGTAATCAAAGGAAGGGAGATGATAAGGGCACAGTAGTGTGGTTTTTGCAATAAACCAAGACACACAAGAAAAACTTCCTGGAAGATACATGGAAAACCAGCAAACTGGAAGAACAATCGTTCTAGATAAGGCTAATAACCCAGGATTTCAAGTAGACAATCAGTTTGCCACCACCTTGAAGGCAGCCGAAACACCTCTGTTCAGTAAGGAACAAATTGAGCAACTATTTAAGTTTCTAAACTAATGCCAAAATCATAATCCTTCTCCTTCATCATCTTGCTCTTTGGTCAAGAAAGGTAATTGTTTCACAGCTTTGTCTGCTTCTTTTGGTCTTAAGGCTCTTTGGATCGTAGATTTAGGTGCAACAGACCATATGACTAGCCTTTCACACTTGTTTTCCTCTTACACACCTTGTCTTGGAAACTTTTAAAATAAAGTTGTTGATAGATCACTTTCTTCGATAGTAGGAAAAGGCACAATTGGAATTTCAGATTCCTTTGTATTAAATTTTGTACTTCATATTTCTAACTTGTCTTGTAACTTAATGTCTATTAGCAAACTCACAAAGGATTTGCATTGTGTTGCTAAATTCTTTCCTTCTCACTATGAATTTCAGGATCTGTATTCGGGGAAGAAAATCGACAATGCGAAAGAGAGTGAAGGACTTTATTAACTTAAAGAGGACACTACTTCGAATGGACAAGCTCAGTTGACAATAAATAGTAACACTCCTACTAGTATTGAAATAATGTTGTGGCACTATAAACTAGGTCACCCAAGCATTCCTTATTTGCAAAAGTTTTTACCTTCATTGTTCAAAAACAATAATAGTTCACAATTTCAATATGAAATTTATCAATTTGCTAAACACCATCGCACTGTTTTTCCTTCTCGGCCTTACAAAGAATCCAATCCATTTAGTCTTATACATAGTGACAATTGGAGTCCTTCTAAAGTGACAAATCTATTTGGAACCAAGTGGTTTATAACATTTACTAATGACCATGCATGAGTATCTTAGGTTTACCTCTTAAAAGAAAAATCTGATGCTGAAAAAACTTTCAAGAACTTTCATACCATGATCCGACATCAATTCCAAGCAAAAATACAAGTTTTGGGATCTGACAATGATAGAGAATACTTTAATGCCATTCTCGATTCCTACTTGTCATAGCATGAAATAATCCACAATCTTTATGTGTTGATAGCCCCCAACAAAATGGTATTGCGGAATAAAAAAATACGCACTTACTTGAAGTAGCATGCTCTTTTTTAATTACCACTTATGTTCCTAAATATCTTTGGGGAGATGCTATTCTTACTACTTCATATTTGATTAATCGAATACCAACCAGAATATTTAATTTTCAAACACCACTTGATTGTTTAACTCTTTTCCACCAAAGGTATTTGGATGCATTGCTTTTGTCCATAGCCATAACCATCATCAAAATAAATTTGAATCTCGTGCATTAAAGTGTGTGTTCAACGGCTAATCCCCGACTCAAAAGAGTTACAAATATTATGATCCTATATCGACAAAAATATTTGTCACTATGGATGTCACATTCTTTAAAAACCAAACATATTTTCCAAAAAAATCATCTTCAGTGGAAGAATTCTATCCAAGAAGAATGTGTTTGGAAACGGTCTCTACCAATCCCTATTTCCTTGTCAAATTCGTCTCCTACTTTCACTCTACCAAACCTACCTAGCTAATAACTAACCAGTCTTATTGATACTCTAGAATCCAAATCTCTGACTCCACAACCCAAATTTCCAACGCCACACCATACCATTGGACAGTCTGGTTCAGGCAGAGATATCACTATGATTGCCCTTGAGCTTTGCATGTATTCAAGACAGCAGAATCTAGAAAAGGTCGATGTTTACCCTCCTGAGTACCGCTAAGAGTCTGAACTGATAACACATCCAGACATAGACACAGGTAACTCTATTCCTTCCTCAGATCTTGATATTCTCATTGCTATTAGAAAAGGAATTAGATCTTCTACGATGCATCCTATATCTAAATGTGTCACATCATAATTGTCTCCAGCCTTTAAAGTTTTCACTTTTCTAGTTTTGAAATTCCAAAAAATATATAGGATGCTCTATTAATTCCAGAATGGAGAGAGGCGGTTATGGAGGAGATGAAAGCTCTTCAAAAGGATGATACTTGGAGTGTGGTGCATCTGCTAAAGAGAAAGAATCCAATGGGATGCAAATGGGTGTTTACTGTTAAATATAAGGCAGATGGTTCTATTAAAAGATACAAAGCCAGATTCGTTGCAAAAGGAATTACTCAATCATATGGTACTAACTATCAATAAACATTTGCTTCGATTGCAAAACTAAATACAATTCGAGTATTGTTATCTCTTGCAGCTAATTTTGAATGGTCTTTACATCAATTAGATGTGAAAAATTCCTTTCTCAATGAAGAACTGAAAGAAGTACACATGGATCTACCTCCCGACTTTGAGAATTTGTATGGCTCGAATAATACGTGCAAGCTGAGAAGATCTCTTTATAGTCTCAAACAATCACCACGTGCATGGTTTGAGAGGTTCACAAGGTTAGTTTGTGGCCATGGTTACACTCAAAGTCACTCGAACCATACAACGTTCTATAAACACTCAGAAAAGGTTGATATTGCTATTTTTATAGTTTGTGGACGATATTATCCTAACAGACAATGATACCTCAGAATTGGAGAAATTGAAGCATATCATAGCCAAAGAGTTTGAAATTAAAGATTTTAGCCAGCTAAGATATTTCTTGGGCATGGAAATAATGAGATCAAAGAATGAGATATTTGTTTCACAAAGGAAATACACATTGACCTTCTAAAAGAAACAAGGATGCTTGGTTGTAAGCCTGTAGACACTCCAATAGATCTCCATCATATATTCAGATGTCTTTCCCAAAGAGCCACAGTAGATGCAATCAAATATGAGAGATTGGTAGGTAAGTTAATTTACCTATCTCATATTCGTCCAAACTTGGCATTTGCAGTATGTGTAGTGAGTCAATTTATACATTCATCACATGAAGAACATTTAGAAACGGTATATAGGATCCTTAGACATCTAAAAAAGACTATGGGCAAGGGATTGTTATTTAAAAAGGACAATCATATGACAATTGAAGCCTTCACTGATGCTGATTGGACAGGATCAGTAAGTGATAGGAGATCAACTTCAAGATATTGTACATTTGTTGGAGGGAATTTGGTGACTTGGAGGAGCAAGTAGACAGCTGTTGCTAGAAGCAGTGCTGAAGCAGAGTTCGGAGCAGTAGCACAAGGTATTAGTGAACTCTTATGGCTAAAAATGCTTCTAAAAAAATTACGAATACCCACTGAAACTCTTACGAGACTATACTATGATATAAGGCTGCTATCAACATTGCCCATAATCCAGTGCATCATGGTTATACAAAACATGTTGAAGTTGATCGACATTTCATAAAGGAGAAAATTAAAGAAGGAATTGTCTGCATGCCTTATATTCTTACAGAGAAGCAACTAGCAGATATTTTTACCAAACGGCTTCAAAGTTCTTATGAGGATCTAACTAGCAAGTTGGGAATGATTGGACAATCCTATGATTAAGGGATTCTAAATCCCATAATTAAGGGATTTTATAATCCCATAATTAAAGGAATCTATCCCCTATTTTGGGTCACTCAATTAGTATCAAATCAATTCATATTATAGGAAATGAATTAAAATAAAATATTGTAAAGAATCAATTTTCTTAGTTGTACAGTTTGTAATCAGCCTATATATGTCTTCCTTTGCATACAGAAAAGATTAATGAATGAGAAAATTTATATCCTCTTGTACTGAACTACATTTCCTTCGAGAGAATTTCAATACCAACGAATAATGAAGCCTACATGGAAAGCACTGAATATGCAATCACACAATTAATTCCCAAACCAATACAATGTTCCATACAGAGCATGGTAAGACTGTGTGAATCAATGAAATGCAATTACAAAGAGCATGTGAAACCTCTACAGAAAGCTTATAAGGTGCTCTACTTTTAATAATATAACATACATCCAGAAGAAGTTGACTTTTCTGGTGGAACTTCTTCATACAATGGATGTAGAGAGAATCCATTGGTGATTCTCTATGTAGGACCATAGTTCTAGATCTTGATACCTGATCCATACTGGTCTAAAAGCACCAAGAAAAGAGGAGAAGAAGAAGAATAGCAGAATAGGAGGAAGAGTAGGCGGAGACAATGTGAAGGAGGAGAGGAGGAAGAGAAGTACCGAGATGGTGAGTGATGCAAGATAGCTAGTGGCAACCAACGGTGGTGCACAGCGAGTGGCAAGGGGCACAATCGGGACAAAGAGAAAGAAAGGTTAATTGGAAAGATAGCTAACACTGTCAAGATTCAAAACTAAAAAAACAAGCACACACAAATGGACCGAGCAAAATTGTTGGGTTTGGGTGTTGGTTTTCTTGGGCAGATTGATAAATACCAGTCGATACAGACTGATTTAATTGGTTTTCGATACTTCATCAAGGACACTGTTATTAAGAATTATCTCCTTAACCCGAGACAGACTAACTATTGTAGAGAACAATTTGGACAAGAACAATAAATTACTGTTATTGGAATCAAGGTCTGCCATACTGAAGCGTACCGCCCGGTATGGGCCGTACTGTCACGGACAAACTTCTAAACTGGATGTTTGATGAAATGCTTATGTATGTCCGTGTCTTTTCATATGTTCATGCTTTGCACAGCATGTAGAGGGACGGTCGAAGACGCAACAGCCCCATTTTAGGCTTGTAAATAAAGGTCGTGTCATGTGGACACTTGTGAGAGATATTCGGTCTGTAGTGGACCATTTTGACCCTTTGTTGTGCAACTGTTCGGAGCTTGTAAAGTCTGTTTGTAATTTGCATT
>LVTN01000520.1:104724-116464 GCA_001649415.1 Musa itinerans | reverse complement strand
GGACGGACACGCAAGGGTGCAGCACGACTTAGGCAAAACCAGCTAAGTCCGTGACAGTACGTACCGGTCTGACAGGTTACCGGTACACGGACCACCCACTACCAGGCGGTACATACCGGTTTCGACTGTAGCACTGTAGCAGTGCTACAGTACTCGGTACACTTGGGTGTACCGAGCGGTACACCCATATCGTACCATACCAAGCCCAGGTCGAAACACCGGTACGGTACGGTATTGCGAACCTTGATTACAACCATCAAATTCATAAGCCATCACCATTTTTGAAATGTTCATCATTCACTGCCATAAAATCAAGTGAAAATGATGCTGAAAGCATATTGAATACAAAATGTAACACCTAATTACCTCTTAAGTTAAAAAATGTAATAAAATAGAAGGAAGATGTTATCATATTTGCAATAAACTTGAATACCATAGGCACTTTCTACATAAAAATTTTCTTTGATTGTGTTTGTAATTTTGTATTACCTAACACTTCACATGAAGCATTGAATTTACCATGGGGTTCATCGCTATCTTCAAAATAGCATGTGAATTAATTTTGTCTTTTGCATGACATTCATACAAATCATTAAGATCTACTGTATTAAGATCTTTGTATAAATTATTCTCTACTATTTTTCAATTGACACATGAAGTGCTATTCATATGTCTACTTATGAAACTAGACATTTTATTAATTCTAAATATAAAAGAATTTTTAGCATATAACTTCAAAGCATTTCAGATAATATTTTATAATTTTTCTAATATTTTCTTTTGATTTTTCTGTTCTATTCAGTCTCATCAATCAATCTTGTCAATCATAGCTGTATCGTCCATGGTCAATCCCGATATCAATACCAATCTTGTGAAATATGCAATAAATGATGGTACTAGGAAGACATAAGAAATGGTAGATTTTTCAAGGCAGGACTGGGAAAATAATTTGTGATCTCCAATCTGAACTTCAGAAGAAATTGCAAAAGAAACCTCTGTAAGTCAACAAAGAAATACATCATTAAGGACATTCAAAGGCATGAAAATATAGTACCCACATCGCTCATTATCAAGTGGCCTAAGAACCTCTCCAATAATTTGCCCCACACTTTGGAGAGACTTTAAATCATCTTCAGTTTTAGCAAACTCCTTCTTTGAGGTCCTCAAATTCTCCCTCACTGCATTCAATTCAATCATAAGCATTATCATAGAGGTAAGAAGAGTTTGTTTGCGATGTTCATATCTTTACCAAGCCGTAACAGTCAATTAACAAAAAAATATCACCTACCAAAATGTTACTGGTGACTAGTCAGCATGTGAGCTAATCATACAAGCTTAATGCGACAAAATTTTTAACACAAAAAATACAGAGAAATTAATCATAGATTAAAGAAAAACTATAAAATACCGATTTCCCCTACCATAGACTATCTCAAGTCCATTATTCTTGACAAAAGATGCTGCTGTTGATAGCATTGAGATTTTAGCCTAGTTAGCAGCTTTCACTGGTTGATATTTGCAAATAATAAACAAATAAGCAAGGCATTTGTATAACATGTAAATATGTAACTTTTATAGTTTGAACTTGCAATTGATTGGAAGTAAGCACCATGCTTATTTGTACAGGCAACTATTGATCATACCAGCAGGCAAGCTATCTGCATACATCATGGTCCCTGTACACATTAGGGCATGGTTTCTTTATGGCATTAATATTACTATTTTGGAAAAGAAAAGCCACCTATTATAAGCTTCCATTAGCCAAGTCCATTAGTGCAGAAGTTTCATAAGATGATGGGACTTTCATGCACCAATACTGACTTCTAAAAGGCATGCAACAAATTATTCTAACAGAAACTTAGTAAGATTTGGGAAAGTATCTAAAATATATGACTGGTCATGGTGCGAGGAATAAGTGATTCAAGTGAAATCAGGAAATTCCCTGTCAAGGTAAAACTGCATCATAGATTAGCACTGAATCATAGTTCACTACCTCTAGATGAATTTTTCATGCCTCCTCAAAATGAGAATTCACTAATGGGAAGCCAAATGATGTGCACTATATTCAATCACATTGATCATACTCTACATGTTGAACGATGCACAATAATCCTTGGTATGCATGAAACAAAAAATTGGAATATTACTAGAGAAGAGTTCTCATGAACATCTCCTAACTAAATCCTCTACGTATCTAATCTAATAAGTTGCTTTCTCTAACTCAATGTATCATCGGGAGTCATAGATCTACTTCTATATGTTGAAGTTTCACTGCTTCTTGATCCATGTTATATATGAAAAAAAATGGACTCATACTATGGAATAGCTCTCACGAACATCCTCCCAACTAAATCCTTCATATCTATACTAACAAGTTGCTTCTACTTAAGTCTTTGTATTTATCAAGACTTGGCCCCTTTCTAACCCAAATTAGTTGCCTAAACCTCAAGACAGTTTGAGTTTTCTCCATTCCTCCTATTTCCATGTGGACCTTGCAGTAGTGAACTTCAAATACTTAAACGGTCTGATTGAATGCCACCATCAGCACCCATTTTTAAACGAGAAAAAAAAAGAGAAAAACTCAATTCTAAGGTCTAAACCTCCAGAACCAACTTGAATCAAGAACAAACGCCTCCCTGCCTGCTCAGCATATCTTCTTCTCTTTTCTGAGAGCTCACTGACTAGCATAACTCCGAGGCCACCTTGTCCTACAAAAACCTAGACTTGAAATAATCCACCTCTATCATCAGGAACCACAGAATGAATATCCGATACATCTTATCAAATAATCAAGAAAAAAGAATGAATCTCCTACTTAAAAGAACTAGCAAAATCCTAACTTTTCTCTAATTCCACCAAAATAACAAGCTATAAAACCCCCGTTTTTCAAAGTTTATACTCACAACAAAAAATCTCCACGTAATCCAGAAATTTCTTTATTCACGATAAAAGGGCGACAAGAAGAACGGAAAAGATTCCAAACCCTAACAACTACGACGATCAAGTAATTCATCACTCGGGCAGCGAAAAGACAAGAACCGAAGAGGGAGAGAAGACGAAAACGCTGATCGTGGGAGATCCGGATACGCACGTGTCCTGAGCCTGGAATCGAGCTCTTTGTGCTGAAGGAGCTTTTTGCGGTAATCAGCGACCGCGTTCCGTCGCCGAACAGCATCATCTCCGCCGTCGCCCATCTCTTATCCGGATCGATCGCGGCTGCGGCAGCGCTTTCGACCCCGCTCTCCTTTTAGGTCGGTCGATCGTGGAGGAGGCGGAGGGATGTGACTGCAGGGCGGACGGAGAGACCAATAACACGGAACACGAGTGCGGATCGGTTTCTGTCGACTTAGGTGTGTCCTCCGACCCGATAACCCGGTAACCCGATCCGTTTCCATGTGTCACAGATAAATATCAACAAAAACAATAGGAGGTTACTATTTAAAACTTTTTTTTTTACTATTTACAATCCTTTTACTACTCATAATCCCTTTACAAATAATAAAATAATATTTTATTATTCATAATCTCTTTAATTTTATTTTTACCCTCATTTTTTCTTTCCTTCTCCACAATCCTATTTATGTATGCTATTCTTCCCACCACCTACATGTCTTATTGGACACTTTAACATAACATCTTCTACGTTAATGCAGCTGACCTAGAAAATTATGTTTTCTTAGTTATTACAAAATGTATTTAATCCTAAAAACATAACAAACATAAAAAAACTATTTCATATAAACCTCTTCGATCTTCAATTTATCCCATTTTCATCATTTGTCTTTTTTCATCATTTTATGTCAGCTCCAGTGATTAAGAGAAGGAAAAAAAAAGGTAAGAAAATGGATTATAGATTAGGAGTAAAAAGATCTTATTAGAATTAAATTATAAATCAAGGACATATATATCTATTTAGAAAGTAATAACTTAAGAAAATTTAAAAGTTTTTAACATGTGATTGTAAATAACAAAAATGAGTTATAAATAGTAATCTCCAAATAATAAATGTGTGCAAAATATATGCTCCGTAGTTTAATGTATTTAATCACATTAGCTTTTTAATTCAACATTTAGTTTAGGGTGATTTTCTTAGAAAATATATCATATTTTAAATATTTTACAAAAGTATCCCTCTTTTATTTTTCCCCAAAAAGTACCTCTAATTTAAAAAAAATAATCCAAAATGCTCCTAAAAAACTTTTGTCATCAAATTTTTTGCTCATTTTTTTATTAGTTTTAAAAGGCTATAATATTTTTATTTAGCTCATTTATAATATTTTTAATAACATTTATGATATTTTATTGAAGTATTAAAAACACTATCAATGTTTTTGAAAAATACTAGAAGTGACATCATATTATGTCTCTTATTATTACGATGTCATATTTTTAGGCTTGTAGTTGATTTGTTTGAGGTAAAAAAAATTGTTTAGATGTTTTCAAGTTAGTTTTACTATGTTTTTATTATGGTGGTCAAAACATTATAATAAACTAATTTTTTAATTTTTATTTAGGTAATGTTATTCCTAAATTGTTATAAATGTCTATTTGAATCATAATATGATGTATCAAATAATTTTTAATGTACTTTGATTATATTTGACTTATTTATAATGTTTTTAAGTAGGTTTTATAGTGTTTTTGCTGTGGTGTCCAAAAACATTATAATAGATAAAAAAAACACTATAATAAACCAAAACATTGTCACAAACGAGAAAAACAGTTTGCATATATATATATATATATATATATATATATATATATATATATATATATATATATATAATTAAGAATATTATTTTAAAAAAATAAAATAAAATAAAATAAAATTACCGATTGAAAAATACTGAAATATGAGTATTTAGTATTTAGTTTATTCATCGATTAGGAGGTTTTTCCATTACGCCTTAGAACTGAGGTAAAGTACTGACTGACTGACTGACTGACTGACTGCATTATTATGCCTCCCGAAAGAAAAAAACTCAAAAAGGAAGAAACTTTATTTCTAATTGATGTCTGTGTACATCGCAACCCTATTTATTGGAAGATAATTGAATTAATTTCATAAATTGTGAGATTTGAATAAAGTGCAAATCAATTGATATGAGATCCCTTTACATTGTAACTTTGACTTGGGTAAATATATTTGCTGATCGATGGTCTGTCAATGTAAAGTTGTATGTTGCCATATCGAAGACAAGGTCTCGTATAAAAATAGCAATCGATCTTAAATGACGCTAGCGTTGTATCGGAGACTAAAATGAGATCCTAAATCTTCAAGTAACCAACCAAACTAAAATTCTACCCTAGTATTATCAGCGAAGAGCACAAATAGTCTTCTACTTTAGTACTTAGTAGCTGAATGGACAACAACACTTTTTGCTTCTTACTCCTCCTCCTCCTCCATCGAATCAAAGCATCACCCAAAAAGAAACTATAACCAGGGGAATGTCTATCACCTACCCAATCGGCAACATCTAAGTATACGCAATGCATTAGGGATGCCTTAGTTGAAAAATGAAGTATGTTAAAAATTATTCCTTTTATAGAGAGCTTAAGATACATCCGAACATGTAATAAATAGTAAGGTAAATAATGCTGCCAATAAAGAATTACATCTTTTAAGGGCTCTCTATCTATACCAACTAATCTAATATATTGATTAATATGCGTGTCTACTACTTTATTGTCAGATATTTTAGCTAGAGTTAGAATATTAGATGTATATTTGATTTTCAAATTATTTATATAGAGAAGTTTTGATATTTTAAATTTTAATAATATCATCATCTATGTTGAGTAAAAGTCATCGACTTAGTTTGTGGAGGAACAAAGCAGTAGTACCTGGTATTATAACAAAATTAAATCTAAGTTCGAGGAGTCTGTTGAAGTCCATATATATAATCGATAAGCTTTGCGTAAATTATTTTTAACATTCATTTAATGGTTTCATGATGATTTGACTTGATGGGATAATTAATTTCGTTGAACCCAAATCTCTAATTCAAAATATATAAACTAAAGTTAATAATAGTATATCAAAACTTAATCTTAGTCTTATTTATTTTTAATATAGAACCAATTATGATATTATAAACTATCATATTTATAATCAAATTTTAGCATGGTACATATAAGACTTAGCCCTATGATACTAATTATCATGACCCAACTTGATGAGATAATTAGCATGGTACATATTCTTTGAGCCTAACCCACTAGCTCAAAATGTTTAAAGTTAAAATTGATAATAGTATACACATCAAACATTTATAAGTTAATTTTAGTTTTATCCATTTTCAATATTAGACTAATCGAGGTGTTATAGATAGAGTTTATAGTGACAATAGCCGAAGGGTTCTAACTCGAGTAAATATTTTCCCATAATTAATATTATATTCTTAAGTAAATCCCTTACCAACCTATTATAAGTTGTGCATTTTATCATTCAATAGTTCTTTTGAGAATGTATCTTAATTTTGTAGACCTATTATATCCTATTATAGACTTTCCCGAATGTAAGTTCACCAAATCTTATATTTGAGCTTTTGGCAAGTGCATCAAGTTCTTCATTCATAGCCTTTTGCTAAGAAGACTTAACGGAAGCTTCACGAAAAGAGTAAGATTTAAATAGAGTCACAAGAGCAATAATAACAGTGAAAATCTTTCAAATGAACAGAGGGTTTACGTACACTATTAGAATGATAAAGAATAGTTACATGAGAATTTGTATCTAATGTGTCAGAATCAACAACTATGTTAGAAATAAGCATAGTTGGACCATCAGAATGAAAATCTAAAGGAAAAATATCATATAAAATATTTAAAAATAATGAAGTCCAACTATGAATAGATACATTAAACTCATCTAATCGACTTTTTAGCTTCGTTGTATCTAACCCATTAACTCAAAATATTTAAATTAAAATTGATAATAATATATATATTAAATATTTATAAGTTAATCTTAATCTTGTCCATTTCTAATATAAAAATAGAATTGAACAGGATGTTAAGATGATAGAGTTTCTAGTAACTTAAGTAAATATTTTTTCATAATCAATATTATATTCTTAAGCAAATCCCTTAATGTTTTATTATTCAATAGTTCTATCAGAAAAAGTCTTAATTTTGTAAACCTATTATAGATTTTCTAGAGTGTGAGTGAACTAAATCCTATATTTGAGCCATTGTTTGCTAAGAAGACAGACATAGTGGAAGCCTCACGAAAAGAGCAAAGTTTAAGTAGAGTAGTGGCAAGAACATAATGACAATAAAAATCTTTCAAATGAACAGAGAGTTCACGTACACTTTGTATCTACTAGTGTGTCAGAATTAACAGTATAAAAAATAATCATAGTTGGACGATCATCCAAATGAACATCTAAGAGAAAAATATCAGACTTCACTATGGATATAGACACAGTAAAGAAGAAAAAAAAAAAAACTTTATGATCCTGAAAGGTCACGTAACGGGAGATGTGAATACGTTCAGAAACATAACATCTTACATCCTTTATGTTTAATTTCATATTTAAAAAAAAACAACAACAAATTATTATTATGCTTATGAGATTGAAGAAGAATAAGACAAAAACAACTAAAAACTTTAAAGATTCAACAGTTGGGGGGTGGGTTTCATAAAAAAAAACTATTCATATGGAGATTGATGAGAAATAATAGAAGATGGGGTATAATTAGTTGCAGAGATGTAAGAGTTGTTTCACCCCAAAAGTTCTCAAAAGCAAAAGCTGAAAGAAGTATAGCTCCAAAGCTTTCATTCTGCTCATCCATTTTGTTGAGGCGTAATAAATATTCTAAAACAGTTCCATCCATGTTGACTACTAAGAAGAGAAAAGAAACTCTTTATATTCGTATTCTTATTCTTGGGTATTGTCGAAATATTTTTTTTGTTTTTATGATACGAGAAAATTGAGTTTGAATCATTGAAAAAAAAAAAAATTATATATCAAATAGCTTAGATCAATTACGCATCATATAAACACATGTATATAACATGAAAAATTCATCAACGAAGATGACAAAATAACGAGACCCGTAGGCATCGGAGATGGAATCCGTACATTAGAGTGAATGTTTTGAAGTGCTAACAAGAAATGAAAGATATGTTTTTAATTTATAATTCGACAAGACATATTCAAAATGACGACTCGATTGACCACTAGTGATTAAAAGCTCCTAATCGAGAAAGTGAATGGAGTAGGTTTCATAATTTTTTGAGTGGATGCAACGATTGCACAAGTAATATGAAGTTAAAGTGAGGAAAAACAAACGTCCAACTTTACGGCCTATCCGATTTGGCCTAACGAGTTTGTTGATCCTACACAGTACAACCAGTAGGAGAAAAATGAGGAATAAGAAGATATGTATCGGATTGGAAGTAGCAATTAAGCAAATATATGACTTGACTTAAAAACTGTTGACCCATTAGGAGTGTGAACTTAGGAATATCACATGTACAAGTTTTAAAAGAGAATTAAAAAAAAAAAACTGGTATCATATGATTTGAATATCGAATATAGTATTATTACATAACATGTCATAAGAAGAATCTATAGGAGATACTGGTAACATGTCATAAGAAGAATCTATAGGAGATAGATTAGAATTTGATTGATTATAGCTTCAACATTTGTAGCAGAAAGTGTTGGGCTACTGGAGAAAGGTTCGGTAGTCACAATTGGAATAATCTTTCTAGCAAGTTTGCGACATTCCTGAATTATATGTCCCGATGAAATATCTACAAATTGATTTTTTATGTTTTTCATTCTGAGACTGACTTATATGCTTTCACAAGTATGATTGTGTCTTATGTCTTAATGGTGTTGTGGTTGTTGCAAGGATAGTATCATTTTGAATAGATTGATGAGTTCTACTTGTTTTTTTTTAGATAAAACTTTTAAAATAGTAGCATTTAAGGAAGGAAGTGGTTTGTTAAAAAGCAATAGGCCTCTACATGCTCAAATCATCATTTAAAGCCGTTAAAAATCGATTCAATCTTACAACAATATTATGTTTCCATTAGGTTCAGACAAACCAAGCTGATCCCAGAGAAATGCTGTCTGAGAATAAAACTCATTAACATACTGACTTGAGGATTGTTTTGAGTGAAAATATAATATTGTTGAGCTAGGATTCGTGAAGCATAACAAATAAATAAAAACTCATATATATATATAATCATCACTTAGCGATATGATTTGTGATGTGTATGTTTCGTAAATATGATAAATGACATTGATAGAACCCTAGAGAAATTCTATATAGATTGATTTTTGTGGGAGATCACTCCTTGGAACGCTATAGAGGTTCCGCTCTCCTAGTTGTCGACTAAATGACTGCAATTGTAGATAGATCTTATTTCCAAAGAAATGGAGGCTACATGCTTATATAAGGCTCCAAACCCTAGTCCTATGGGCTGCTTCCTAAGTGAGTTATCCCTTTTGCCCTTAACCCTAACCAACCAGTCTAGTAAAAGGGGGCGACGGCTAGGAAGCCCAAAGGCCCAAATATAAACCATATCCACTCTTCTTTATAGGATAGAGGTGGTTAGGTGTTACAATCTCACAAGGTTTTATTAGCTATTTCTAGGTTGAGTAGAACCCAACCCTACTAGGGTCCTATCAAGCTCACTCTCTCCAAATCAGCCTTGTCCTCAAGGCTGAGGTTCCATGAACTCAGGGAACCAGGTCTTCGACTCCTCCAGTGATTCCCATATGGCATCTTCAAGTGGTAGATTATTCCAATGTACTAGAACTTCAGTAGAGGGACGTCGGCGACGCATCACGATTTTGCGGTTGAGGATGGTAGAGGGACGTCGGCGACGCATCACGATTTTGCGGTTAAGGATGGCTTATGGTTGGGCTTGAATATCTCCATCATTAGTGGTATTGGGTAGTTGGTTCTGAGATGACTCGTATACTCTAAACTTAAGCTTCAGGCATGACACGTGGAAGATATGGTGAATTTTGAAATTATCAGGCAATTTAAATCTGTACACCACGGCTCCAATACGCTCTATGATCTGATATGGCCCACAAAAACATGGGGATAGCTTCATGGAGGCTTATGTGTTGATAGAGAGTTGCTTGTATGGTTGTAGGCGAAGATAAACCCAATCTCCTATTGAAAATTCTCTTTCGCTTCGTCGTGTGTCGGCTTGCTGCTTCATTCTGTCTTGAGCGGTAGAGAGATTATCCTTTAGCAGTTGTTGGAGTTTGTCTCCGTCGATCAATTCTTGGTCGACCTGATCTACCTTGGCCGAGCCAATTATATACTTTGGAATTACAAGGGCCGGCTGACATACAGTGTTTCATAAGGGGCACATTTTGTAAATAAATAATATGTAGTATTATACCACCATTCAGCCCATGGAAGCCATTTCGCCCACTCCTTTGGCCGGTCATTAGCGAAACACCGAAGGTACATCTCTAAACACCTATTCACCACCTCTGTTTGGCCGTCAGTTTGTGGATGATATGTTGTGCTCATCTTGAGTTTGGTGCCCTATAACTGAAATAACTTGGTCCAAAATTTACTGGTGAAGATCCTATCATGATCACTTACAATGGACCTTGGCATTCCATACAGTTTAATAATATATTCTATGAAAATCTGGACAATACTAGTAGCAATGTATGAATTTCGCACAGCACAAAAATGAGCATATTTCGTAAATCGATCAACTACTACGAGAATTGTGCTTTTACCTTTGGAAGGTGGCAGCCCTTCGATGAAGTCTATGGAGATATCAGTCCATACTAAGTCCGGTATGGGTAGTGGTTGTAGCTTCCTTGGACTTGCCACTGTTTCACCCTTGTGCTGTTGACATACATCACATTGTGCCATATATTTAGAAATAATTTTTTTTTCATCCATTTTTAATAAAAATTTTGCTTCATTTTTTTGTAGGTTCTCAGAAATCCAAAGTGCCCTGCTGACGGTGTGGAGTACATTTCATGCAGGATAATTTTGATGTAAGGGGAGTCAGGTATGAGCACAATATGGCATTTGTAGTGTAGATCCCTCAAATCCCAAGTGTAGTAGGCTATTGCACTTAGATCTTGCTTCAATTTTTTTATAATGTTGCTAATCTCTAGATCCTTCTTCCATTCTTCCCTAATGTCCTCAAGGAACTCGGTGGTAGGAAGGGAGATGGCTGAAAATTTAGCTTGCTCGGGTAGTCGTGAGAGTGCATCTGCCACAACGTTTTCGTTCCCTTTTTTGTAAATAATTTCATAATCAAATACTAGAAGTTTGGTTACCCATTTTTACTGCTCAGGGGATGATATCTTCTACTCCAAAAGGTACTTGAGGCTTCTATGGTTGGTTTTAATTTGAAATCGTAGGCTGATAATGTAGGGTCTCCACCTCGTTACTGCGTGCACAATGGCGAGCATCTCCTTATCATATATTGACATGCTTTGATGGGAGGGAGACAATGCCTTGCTGGTGTATCCAAGTGGTCGACCATCTTGCATGAGAACGGCTCTAATTCTGACTCTAGATGCGGTAGCGCTAGCACCGGCGTCATCATCATAGCTGCCTTAAGATTGTCGAAGGCAACGAAGGCTTTGTCCAACCATTGGAATGTGTCTTTTTTCAGTAGAAAAGTGAGGGGTGTACTGATCTTCCCATAGTCCTTGACAAATTTTCGGTAGTAGCCCATTAGTCCAAGGAACCCGCGCAGTAATTTCACGTTTGTAGGTTTTGGCCAGCC
>LVTN01000520.1:86127-102192 GCA_001649415.1 Musa itinerans | reverse complement strand
CATTTGGTATTAGATCTGTGATAGATGACAGTAAAGGTTTGATAGAAATCATAGCAAAAATCGAGAAATTTGAGGAGGTAAGTTGATAGCAAAATCTCGATTTAGATTCAGCAATGATAACTAATTTAATCCAGAAAATTTTGATAGTATAACAGCAAGGAAGTTGGTGTAAGTTGCGATAGTAGAATTCTCATCGAAAAATTTTAGCGAGATGAATCCCTTAATAGATGAATCTTAGATGGAAGCCAAATGATCTACGAAACATATAAGAAATTTCATTCAAAAAGGGTTGTAAATAGATCGGTTAAAGGTAACAATATGCGGCTGAAATTTTTTATAGTAATCCTTCGTTCGCGAAGATGATAACTTTTGCGACGAAAGTAATTCGCAGCATGAGATAGATAAGAAGACTTCTTCTTAGTATTTTGAATAGAAAATTGCAGCAGCAAAAGGTATTAGTGATAGGAGAATACCATATCTCTAATGTAATTGGAGGTGACTGCAGTAGATTGATTTGATCTACAACAGAAGATGACGGTGGAGATGGTGACATCAAGAGCAATTGTGGGAATTGCTTGGTTGGTAGTGGGCGGCAGGGATGGCAGCAAAAGTAGTTAGATCGCTGCTCTGATACCAAATGATAGAACCCTAGAGGAATTCTATGTAGATTGATATTTGAGGGAGATCACTCCTTGGAACGCTATAAGGGTTCCACCCTCCTAGTAGTCGGCCAAATGGCTGCAATTGTAGATAGATCTTATTCTAAAAAAGATGGAGGCGACATGCTTATATATGACTCTAAACCCTAGCCGTAGGGGCTGCTTCCTAAGTGAGTTACCCATTTTGTCCTTAACCTTAACCAACCAACCCAGTAAAATGGGGCGACGGTTAGGAAGCCCAAAGACCCAAATATAAACTATAGCCACTTTTCTTTATAGGATAAATGTGACTAGGTGAGATTTATTACAATCTCATAGGATTTTATTAGCTACTTCTAGGTTGAGTATGACCCAACCCTGCTAGGGTCCTATGAGACATGCTCGTGTTTTTAACTTTTAAAGTTGTAGTACATACGTTCTAAAAATATTATTCTTAGTATTTTATGAAATATTGGTTAAGCATGCATAAACATCAATATTTACTTGCAGCATATATTACAACAAAAAGACATGGTCCTTCAACACAACATACTTAAGTGTATTAGTAGATTTGAGTATAAGGTTAAGTTATGGTAATAAGTATGCATATACTAACTAGAAGTGACAATTAAATTGTAATCAATCTTAAGTAAATTTTTATATTTGAATGAGTTTAAATATGATTAAAATAAATATTTAAACATCATGTATATAGAGGATATTAAGCTACTTAGACATAGATGAGTAATAAAAAATTAAATAAAAATATAAATTAAAGAGGAGTGTTATACTAAAAATATTAAGATACATAAGTGAGATTGAGAGATGAGTTATACTAAAAGTATCATCTTTGTTAAACTAAATTAGACTTAATTGAAGTTATTACAACTTTATAATTATATTAGTAAAAAAATAAAAACTTAAAATAAGATCTAATGCGATTGAACCCTAGACCTCAAGGTAACCATATAAGCACATCTATCTTATTTTAACCTCATCCTCTTTATCAACCTAATAACCCATACCCTTTGTCTCTTTCTTTAGTCTTTCTCTTAGTTGGGAAATCACAACTTTAAGGAAGTTTAAGATAAGAAAAATCGAATTTTTCCTTTACTATACCTAGGATTTTGATTTTACATATTATAGACTAATTTTTTTAGCTTATTTTGAATAACCTAGACTTTGAATTAATATTTAATTTTAGATATATTTTGTATGAATCTCTGGTGGTTCTAAGGCCTCTAGTATAATTTTAATCTCGTATTGGTGCATAGAGTTATGAGTGTCCTGGTTTAAGGTACTCAAAATATTATATTTTTTGAAATAAGATTCTATTTAAGTTGAATTAACTCTTATAGGGATATGATTATGCTATGCCCTTTTGATATATTTTAAAAGTTCTCTTAGGGTTCTATAGGATTTAGAATTGAGCGAATACTAACTCTATGAATTAAGATATGAGGTTTATAATTTCGGATAGTCCCAATCCAATTTCAATAGAATAGAATATATATTAGTAGTTGAATTAAAAGGATAATTTAGTCTCTAAACGATTCTGTTTTAAACTAAAAAATAAGTATGCATTTAGTTTTATATCTTCTAGTTTTCTACAAAATTTTATAATAATTCAAGATCGTTTAATTAACTAAAATAGTAAAGGAAAATTTCTTTGTAGAATTATGTAATGGTTTGAGTGATACTAACTAGTTTATTAATTATAGAATAAATTACTAAAAAATTAATAAAATTTAGATAAATTTTTTAAGTTGAGTATAGTCTATTTTATTAGAGATTTTATCAATTTTTTTTATGAATTACTATAAATCAATACGTAGGGTTCTTAATTAAAGTATTTTCATAATCCTATGCTCTTAATTTGATAGGTGTACCACTCACTAATTGACTCGATCATTAAAAAATATGGTCTTTTACTATCATTTTTATTTTTGAGTTAAATTAGATAAGTATAAGTTTAATTCACTATAGAATAGTGGTCATATAAATTATTATATTCATAATATATTTTGGAAAGCATGTTTCTAATGATATAATTGTCATGAGCTAAATATGAATATATATTTTATAAGTATAAAAATATATGAATTATAATAAAAATATCTTATATGTATGCATATATGATGACATGCGATATGGGAGTGTACATATATGTTACAATGTGCAATGCATGTATATGCTATAATGTGCGATGTGAGAGTACACGTATATATTACGATAACGTGTGATATAAGAGTGTACGTATATATTATGATATAAGGTATAAACGTCTATAAATTTACTATGTATTATATATGTGAATATAAGCACTTTGAATTATTTCGATATAGAATTTTACTTTATTATTTTATATATACTATGTTGTAGGGTGTGCTTACGAATAAGAGGTTTCCTATTAAATGCATTCTGTTGATAATTTTAAAATATTATAATATGATATGATACATGCTTACTTAAATGAAACTATAAAGATTTATACATATTGAGTGATTACTCACTATATATCTTATTTTACAAGTAAAGATATTATTACCTTACCTAAGTGATTGGGTCAGGAAATGAGCATGTACCAGCCCATGTTATTACAGGTATGGACGATAACATATGAGTATATATATATATATATATATATAACTTTTGAACATATTGTGCCGGTGTATTTATCTTTTAGTTAGATATTATAATTATATACATGTTTCAAAATTACTATATATATAAAGGAACTCTCTCATTTTTGTTTAGTAAATTAGTATATTTTATTTTTAAAATTATCTATTTTTTATTATACTTGTAAAAAAATAAAAAAAATTAAAATTTTATTTTAGTCATTATGGATGAAATTAAAAATAGGGTGTTATAGTACATCATATTCCTATTTAAAAGATGGAAGACAATCAAATCAATCTCATAAATTATGAGATTTATAATAAAAAAAGGAAAAATCAAGCCATATGAGATAAGATGACCCCTACTATTAATCAACTGGCACACACCCTTCCTCGTGTGCAAATGACCTTTCAAACACCCGGGAAACTTGCCGTGCTGAGTTGGTCAATCGAAAATTCATTAGTCTTCGTGTAATCTGATCTACTTTCCGTTCCGATCCATCCGAGTTGTGGCTGGCTGAGTCGGACCGGACACGATCGACTCGCCCCTGCCTCGTTCTCTTGCGCACGCATACACAAAACAATACTATTAAAGAGGAGGGAGGAAGAAGAAGCCCTCCGTTTCGGACATCCGCCCGATATCTCGAACAATACCCAAAAGCCTACCCACCTCTCGCTCTCCATCGTATCGATCGATATCGTTCTCTCTTTGTCTCGATCTCCGCTTCTTCGATCCCTTCGTGCTCGCGCGATAGGGAATTCGAGCGATAGGGATCTTGGGAATGGAAAGTAAAGCCAGATCTGGATCCCCGCCCCCGCATCTGATCTGCTTCTGATCCGGGAACTTTTAAGTTCCCGCTCCCAAATCATGGCGGGCGCCGTCTCGGCGCTGTTCCTCCTCGACATCAAGGGCCGCGTCCTCATCTGGAGGGACTACCGCGGCGACGTCTCCGCTGTCCAGGCCGAGCGCTTCTTCACCAAGCTCATCGAGAAGGAGGTTAATCCCTTCCTCGAAACCCTATTTTCTTCCTCCCTCTTGCATGCCTTAGATCCATCCCTGCTGGGTGGAAATTGTTGCATTTGGTTTGTCCCGTTCGTTTTTCGAGGTAAGATATAATCTTGATTTCTGGTTCTGTGGTGACAGGCCGATCCCGAGTCTCACTCGCCTGTGGTGTTCGATGATGGAATCAGTTATATGTTCATCCAACACAACAATGTCTTCCTGATGACGGCTGCGAGGCAGAACTGCAATTCTGCCAGCATCCTTCTCTTCCTGCATCGTGTTGTTGATGTGAGTATTCTTTATAAATGTAGATATCTTATATTAATTAAGTGGATGCTTTATTTTATTATCTTTAATTATGTTTATTTCAGGTCTTTAAACATTATTTCGAAGAGCTCGAGGAGGAATCATTAAGAGATAATTTTGTTGTTGTGGTAATTTGAAAAATCTATACTTTGTTTTCTGCTGCTTGGTGCCCATGCTGTATTGTGTAGGCATTACAATGCTGACCAAATCTAGGAGTTTCTTTTCTTGCTCTATGATTTCATATTATGCTGTCTTGAAATTGTATCTCCTTTGTGATGCGGACAGTATGAGTTACTTGACGAAATGATGGACTTTGGGTACCCTCAATACACCGAAGCTAAGATTCTTAGTGAGTTTATTAAGACAGATGCGTACAGGATGGAAGTCACACAGAGGCCTCCAATGGCTGTCACAAATGCAGTGTCATGGCGTAGTGAAGGGATACGGTACAAGAAAAATGAAGTAGGTCATTTGTTCCTGTTTAATGGATGCTTGCTGGCCACTGTTGATCTCTATCTAATGGGAAAATGTGGTTCTCTTTCTTTCTTTCTTTCTTTCTTTTGTAGGTATTCTTGGATGTGGTTGAAAGCGTAAATATTCTTGTCAACAGCAATGGACAGATTATCCGTTCAGATGTTGTTGGGGCATTGAAAATGAGAACATACTTGAGGTGCACCATTCTTTCATAGATTTCTCTTTTTATTTTAATTAGAGTATGTTGTGTGGATTTTTCATCTGTTTTAATGTGATTTATTAAATATGCTGTCCATTTATGTCGTTTTAAGCTCACTACTTTATAACTTGTTTTATCTTTTTGACTCTTGAAGGATGAGATACTTTATATGCATGTTAATGTAAAACCACATATAGGTTATGAAGAATTAGATTCCACATAATTCTTGATATATTCAGTAGAGCAAGTTCAGATACTGACCTACTCCATCAACTTGCTTATGTCTTGTTGTCTTTCCTTTAACATGCACAGCACAAAATTAGTATATAAAAATAATGGGATGCTGCATGATTTTTTTTAAACACATTGTTATTTTGTTAAGAGGGAAATGCCATATATACTAGCCGTTGGAATGCCAAGCTAGACACTTCCAAGATAATTTAACTTTTGTGGTGTCAAACTCATATCAGTTATGGTGGATATGGTCCTGCATATTTCCTTGGTTGTGTTGATGGAAAAGGAAGTCCAATAAGGAAAGGAAAATTTGATCTTATGCATCTCCTTGTAAGATATTATTTTGTTTTAAAGTACTGCTTGAATTATCATGCAAAATCATCTCCCTTGCATCTTCAGTAATATGATTTATCAATGATCTTTTTGGCTTTAGTTTGTGATGTACATCTTACATGAGAAGCAGTTTCTGCCCGTTAACAAATATTTAATAGATAATAAATGTGAGTGCTTCTGATAATGGAAAAAAGCAACTTTTTTTTATTGATGCAGTAATATTGAAGAAGTGATAAATTTTCAGCGTTAGTTATACATATTTTCCTTTGAAAATCCCATAGTGGATAAATTGCAAAAGTGAGACAATGCATTGAAAGTAAAATGATATTTACGGAAGTGGTTCAAGTACAACAAGAAAATTAAATCATTCCCCTGGTTCTTTATTATCTTTGTTTAACTTTAACTACTTCAATTGCAACTCAGCACTTTTTGAGAATACTGGTACTTGACTACATACTTATTCTAGTTAAAGTTGGAAATTGGAAATCATGTAGAGTGGAGTTTTGAGCTGATTTATTTTATAAGATGTTCACTAAAGTCCTACTTGTAAGTATATTGGACTGCCATAACTTACAATGTTTATCCGATATTGTATTAGATTCATTAGAAACTTTGAATGTAATTTTTCTTTCAGATACTTATATATACAACTTCATCATCTCATTTTCCATCAAACTTTAGGATATCATGTTTATAACTAAGATAGAGATTAGTTTTTTTTTTTGATAAAAAGGAGACCTTTAGGTAGCTAAATTACAAAACCCTCATGAGGACACTTGAAAAAGTTGTTCTACACGGTCCTGACCCTCTTGGGCATCTCCTGGGTCACAAAAATTATTGAGACTGGCGACCTAATCGAACAAGCCAAAAAAAGCCACAAAGTTTACCTTTCTTTCTATATGCATATTGTACATTGACCATCAAACTATATCTAAAGCCAAAATCTACCATCATTGACTTGACCTTAGATTCTCCAAGGAACAAATAATGATATTTAAGAGTTTGGTAGTATTACTCCGCTTTCATGATCATGTTGGTAACACCCCCATAAACATTTTGACAGGGGCTTCCCATCAACAAGCATATTTTATTTAATTTGAGACCTGATATCATGTTGCTAAAGATGCCCAATTCCTCTAAAGAGACCTATAAGATTTTGAAATAAGTGCCTGTGGTTCTCCATATGTAGCCATTGTGGCTGGGCTCTGATCAAGACACATTACCGATGAAATATTGGTAGTTCCCCCAATATAGCTTCATTAAAAAAGTTACCTTTTGCAAATGGGAGTTGTTGCTAATGTTAAGGCCACTCAGAACGTTTGTCTTTGTAGATTGGCCCTAAGCTACCCCCACGATGCACTGGTCCAAACCTAATGATTCTGTTTCCTGTGCAGGTTAAGGTGCATATTTTTGACATCACTCCGTATTTTGGAAGGTTTTTGGCCTGATTTAAAAAATCAGGTCACTTGCCCTGTTAATCAAGTTAATCATCTCCATACTAATAATCATGGATGACTCCAAATATTGGCCCAAGCCCCATTTTGACCGGCCAAGGAAGAGCAAACTTAATAACATAGGTTACATTTTAATTGGCTGATTGGTCAAAGAACATTAGTCTTGTGGGAATTTTCATTTGATAAATTGAATCATGATAAAGAAATTCAAATGGTATTCCTAATATCCAAGATTTTGTCCACCTACTTGGCTAGAAGTGGCACCTTAGATAACCTCGTGTTAGGCATCATAAGCATTTTATCTGATCCTAGATAGGTGGAAGTTTCTTTTTTCAATTCCTTTTCCATATGAAGTTTGTTCTTTTAACAATTGTGTTAATCTTTATAAAGAATCCCTCAAGCATGTAGCAGTTGGATTGTCAACAATTTGGAATGTTAGAAAGTGCAGAGCTAACCAAAATGGATAAATTAAGAAAAAAGTTCTCTTTTCTGGCACCAGGTTCACTCGTAGCCTTTTGAATAGAGTCTTAAATTGGCCTTTACCCTCCTTGTTAATGGAAAATGATCCCAACTTGCACCATAGGTCACAACGCTTATGAACAACCTGAGATAGCTGTAGTATCCTTCTAACTAAGGTTTAAAATCTTGATCGTATGAGCCAGTATGAACCGGTATTTATATGATCAAGTCCTGGTATAAAAAATTGTAGCTTGATATCAGTAAATACAATTCATTGTACTTTCTTTATTTGCTATTATTTGGTGGTATATGTTGACATATGAACTAGTATACTGGTACCATGCTGGTTCAGTTGGTTATCCACCTACTTTTGAGTCCTTTCTTTTAACCTTAAGCCTAGTTTAACTAGGAGTTAAACATGAAAGTTCTTGCAAACTTCTCTGTATTTCCTGAAGTGCTGTCTCCAAAAGTAATTTCCCTAATGATGAATAGAGTTAAGAATTCTAGTTACTTGGTTGTCATGATATATATCTGCACATTGTCAAGATATGTCATATTCTGCCATGCTTCTGATGTTTTAGACAAATGATTACATATCAGATATCTGAGTGATAGAACCCTTGCAGATTCTAAGCTTGGGGTTGATTTCTTTAGGGGATCAGCCTTCTTGGAACTCTATAGGGATTCATTCCTTCAAGTTGCTGCTCAAAGGTTGCAGAAAAAAATCATCTATTGCTTGTCAAAAGAGGATGAATACATGGCTATTTATAGGATTTCTAAACCCTAACTCCTAATAGGACTCATACTCAAGATTCCTATTCTTTTACAACTCCTAATGCTTCTCTAAGAAATAACCTCCTAACTCTGGCCGGCCTCTTCACCTCTTTAATAGGGGTCGGCTAGGTAGGTTAACATGAATGCTCTTCTCTGTTAGGACTCTCCTATCAAGAGTCCTAAGACTGAGGTACAGGGATTTGACTCAGATTAACAATAAATATTGATATAACTATTCCGTGAAATAGATACTCTCTGGACAAGAAATTAAAGTACCAAACAAAACTCATGATTTCATTTTCTGGAAACAAACCAAAAAGAAAACATGAGAAGAAGGAACAATAGGAAAGAAGATACGTTGTATCTCAAAAATCAAATAACTACCTCTGTAATATACATAGATATTTACAAATTCAGTTTTCTTGATACGGGATATGGGTAGAGCACAAACATCTGTATTAATATCTGAGAAATTAAGGTAACAAAATCAAATGCAAATTTTGGATATGCGATGTATATAAAATTGTATTACTCCAGCTACACTTCATTTTGGAAATGATTAGGACAGATGACTGACTCCCTTTTTTTGCCAGAATTGATGGAACAAAACATGTGCACTTAATGTGAACAATGACATTTCTTTTTTTTCCTGAAACTCAAATGTGACAAATGCTTTTGTGCTTTTGATGTTCTCCCCTCATCTTAAGTCCTCCATCTGAAAAAAATATAAATTCACTTGATAACATGTTCTTGATGTTCTTTAATTTTATGTACCCAACCTGAACCATGCTGATTCATCCAAAACACTAGCATATGTGGCATATGTAGAATATTGTGTAACAAGCATCATATATATTGAGAATTGAAGTTTGACAATGGAAAATCATGCACAATCTATGCAGTGGAATGCCTGAATGTAAACTTGGGCTGAATGACCGGGTACTTTTGGAAGCTCAAGGCCGAACAACTAAGGGGAAAGCTATAGATTTAGATGATATCAAGTTTCATCAGTAAGTGGTCCTTTTTCTTGTTCTGGGGGTCCTTTCACTTTTTAGTTGTATATGATCACATTTATTTATGAATATTGAGTATTTATACTATCTGTTTAAGGTGTGTGCGTTTGGCACGGTTTGAGAATGACAGGACAATATCCTTCATACCACCGGATGGATCTTTTGACCTAATGACATACAGACTCAGCACTCAGGTTAACCTGGATTTATGATTTTGTATGAAATAAAATCCTAAAAGTTCATATTTTTGTTTGATATATAGCTTTGAGGTCATATATAGCTTGCACACTTTTTATCTTGGTCCTTCAGGTAAAGCCTCCAATCTGGGTGGAGGCTCAAATTGAGAGGCACTCGAGAAGTCGAATAGAGATCATGGTGAAAGCAAGAAGTCAGTTTAAAGAAAGGAGGTGTGAGCATACTTTCATTTTGTCATAGATGATTGCACTTGTTGTACCTGTTATAACTTGAGCCATCCATTTATGAAGAGTTTGTCTTTGTTTCTTTGACACAGCACTGCAACAAATGTAGAAATTGAGATCCCGGTACCTTCAGATGCCACCAATCCTAACATTCGGACATCCATGGGTTCTGCTACATATGCACCTGAAAATGATGCACTGGTCTGGAAAATAAAATCTTTTCCTGGTGGCAAGGTTTGAGGCACAACTCCTTTTTTGTTGATAAATGGAGACATGAATCTAATTCTAGTTCAATCTTTCTTCACGACATAAATACAGTCCTTTGCTACATTTAGGAATACATGTGTAGGGCAGAATTTAGTTTTCCCAGTATAACCGCAGAAGAAGCAACTCCAGAGAAGAAGGCTCCTATACGTGTGAAGTTTGAGATCCCATATTTCACTGTGTCTGGAATACAGGTATTTTGATTCTTCACAACTTATGTACTGCAGTATCTGAACCAGTAGTTAATGGATCTACCACAATGGTTGCTTAGGTTCGGTATCTCAAAATAATTGAGAAGAGCGGATACCAGGCCCTTCCATGGGTGCGATACATCACAATGGCTGGTGAATATGAACTGAGACTCATCTAGCTCACTCTAGTCTTCTGTTTGGCATTTGGAAACAGCATGTGCAATACTTCAGGATATTTGAGATGCTGTGCATTCTGGATTTACATGGAGCACATGGGGCTTATCGTTTACATCTTCAGTGTGCACGGTAGAGATCATCCAAACAACGTTGTTTTTAGTTCCTCCTGCTTCTAGTATGTTGTGTGAGAATGACATACTTATCCAAAAAGTTAACTGTATTTTTCCAGGGATTGTGTATTGGGCTTGTTATACGCTATAGTTCTCCATATCTTTTCATGAAGTGCCGATAACAAAATATATTTTTGGAAATAGATATTTTCTTGGTTGAATAAGTAAATTCCATCTTCTTTTTGGAAAAAAATCGTCTCTCTTGAAATTACAAAGCTTGTGATTGATTACAGGTCGAGTTTCCAATCTGTGCCCCAGCCATTGGTTACATTCCCCAATTGTATGATGCCTGATTTCTTTCTCCAATTGTATGATGCCTGATGTCAATTGGATTAAGTTGATTCATCGATGAGGTTGAGCTTCTGATCCAAGTGTATTTCAATAACTATGAAGCTTAGTCATATCTCTTTTTGTGATAATTCTGAAAAATGTTGGGGATAAATTAGATTAAGAGAAACATCCAAAGCAATGTCCAGTTAGTGTTGCCTTTGACTAAACTGCTGAAATCAACTCTTTAGAACAAGTAACATCTGCTCTTTAGCAAAATAACTTTCTAGAACTCTTGATTACATATTCTGTGTTTTTATACAGATTCGCAGTCTTCCTCACAGCAAGGCTACTGAAATCGATAATTTCACCTGTTTTTCGGGTGCTTATTTCTTGTATTTTCTTTCATCTTTGTTGTAGGGTGCATCTACAACTATGTCGCTATTGGAGTTCTTTCTCAGGTCTAGCAAACAATGAGTTTGAAGCTCTGATATCCATTTCCAAAGAGAAAAATAATCTGGAATCCCTCACATTGAATAGAATCCAAAAATGTGATCATAGATAATACATAATAATGCTTTGCAACATTATGAAATAACTGGATTATAGTCAAGCAGTTGAGATTTAGTTGATACTTTAAGAAGAGAAAAAAAGGTATAGATCCTTCTAAAGAGATATTGATGAAAGTTTTTAGCTTAAGTATGCAGATTATCTCATGAGAAACAAAATGATTCCTATCTCACATGATGCAACTTGACTTGTGTTTCTAGCTCAGTCGTTCCTACAATCTAACAAAAAATGCTGCAAGTTTCAACACTCTCTTCTCCATCAAGTACTTAGAGGCTAATATAAATGTGACCTTGTTATTAGCGATAAGCCACAGATGCTAGATACATTGCATTTGTAAATTTACTACCTGTTAATTAGTGTCAGAGATTTTGAACTCAATCTGGCAGGATAAAAAAAGATTATCATTGGAGAATTGGGATTAGTACTTCCATTGATCAGTGTCAGAGATTTTGAACTCAATCTGGCAGGATAAAAAAAGGTTATCATTGGAGAATTGGGATTAGTACTTCCATTGATCTTCATCAAAGTTCAGAAGTGAAGCATGATGTCAGATATGAAACTTTGAGCAACCACAAAATGTCTGCAATGCACTGATGAATAAATTGAGGACACTACGTCACACACCAAAACTAAGTTTCTGTGTTCAACTCTCTGGCATGATTGGTTTCTAAGTTCATACACTCGACATCTCTGGCATGATTGGTTTCTAAGTTCATACACTTCCGAAAAGAGATATCTTTAGGTTTTGGCAACTCTATAGAGAAGGGGTGACAACCACTGAACTAACAGGGTTCCAACCAAAATACTTTTATTTGCTGGGTAAGAACCCGGTAACAGATGGTAACTCCAATCAGTCTCAACAAGTTATACAGAGTTACGTCTCCTGAGGAACATTTAGATTGTGAAGTGGGTACTGTAGGGTTTGTGATCACCTGCTTTGGATTTGAATGCAGGTCTTAACTAGCAGGTCACCCTTAGAATTAAACCTTGATGATGTTCATTAATTTATCTTCAGATTTCAGTCTACATCTGATTCTGCGGTTCCTTTTGTCTCTTTAATCTTTCGCAGTAAAAAAGTATTCTGATTCAGTTCAGGTATGTGTATGTAGAAAACCATGAACTCTATGTTTACAGATTGAGACTCAGCATCTACTAAAATTTGTCCCAGTAAAAGTAGTAGGATGCTTAATGTTGTTTGGTGATTGTTCTATAAGCTCAAAGATTTTGGGTCCTCAAGATATGGAGGAAAATGTAAGATTAGTTCGTTTCCTAAAGGTTCCATTGGGAAAAAATAAAAGCACCTCTCTCTCTCTCTCTCTCTCTCTCTCTTCTTGAGAGCAAAATGGAGTAGAGAAGTCGGCCATGATTGTCGAATAGCTCTCCCCTAACTTGTGATACTCTCCATTAAGATGATTTTATTTTGGCAGCATTTTTTGTGGCCCTTCAATTTTATAAAAGATCTTTAGTCATCATCAAATAATAAAATTACTCGTTGTGATCTTAGTGATTAATATTTTCATCACATAAAAACCTCCTTTTTTTTTATTGTATGAATAAAATTATGTATATTAACCCTTGCCGAATCCCCGAAAGACTCTTTTTTAAAAAATAATAGTATAATAGTCACTTTTACAAGCTAATGGATCATTACGCTAGTACGAGACTTAGTGGTTCATATACCATAAATTGTACTTAGGGAATTTGGAAGTTCTTATGATTGAGGAATGATGGATATAACTTTGATTTAGAGTAGTTCCCTTGTACATAAATGAGGTAGTTGGTTGATTAATGTACTTTATAGAATTGGTGATAGATGAAGCTGGGAATTGTGATCAATTGAAAGCTAATCTCCAATGTCAAGTAAAAACAATCTTAACCATTCATTTCATTTGAAAGGAATTATGTAGACAAAAGATCATATTTTCCCACACTTACAAACAAAATGCACTTGTAGAACGAAATACTTCAGCATTATCTACTTTAACTTGCTCTCTTTGGTGTTATAAGAGAGAGATAGAGAGAGAGAGAGAATGGATGGACAAAATTGAACTTATGCAAGGATAAAATACCAAAATAATTATAAAGATACGACAAAATACAAATTTAACTTTGAAACAAGGAGATTAATACTTCAGCATTATCTACTTTAACTTGCTCTCTTTGGTGTTATAAGAGAGAGATAGAGAGAGAGAGAGAATGGATGGACAAAATTGAACTTATGCAAGGATAAAATACCAAAATAATTATAAAGATACGACAAAATACAAATTTAACTTTGAAACAAGGAGATTATACCACTAATGAAATCGACAAAATCGATATATATATATATATATATATATATATATCAAAGATCTATGCTATGAAAGGCAAGAAAAAAGAGACTTTGTTTTGATAGAACTGAAGCTATATGTGCTAGCTTGGAAGAAATCCCAGATCAAGGGACTGCTGACCCTCAACATGTCAAATAGAGCTAAAGGTCAGGCACTTAGCTAGCACTTGTCACAACACTTAATCTGTGCAAAAGGTGGTCGGACTGCTCACTGCGGGTCGCAGTCCGATTGGAAGATTTTGCACTCACATACAGAGAGAGAGAGAGAGAGAGAGAGAGAGAGTAAAAGAATGATCTGAAAGTAGAAAACCATGGACTTAAATCACCCCAGCATATGTATAGAGTGAAAGTTGAAGAGAAGAATAAGATAGGAGGAAGAGGTAAAGCAAACAAAGTAAAGGCAAGACAAGGAATGATCTGAAAGAAAACCATGGACTTACCCACACACAAAACTGATCTCTGATGTATACAGTGGAAGTTACTGAGCTAAAAAAGAAAGGTAATGGCAGCAACCACGGGAAGGAGGACTCAGGGGTAAGAGTTGGCCTCTTATATAGAAAGCCTGGGTTCGGGCATTAGGGTTTCAGGCAATGCTGAGAGAGAGAGAAGATGATGATCAAGGGGTCGGGCAGCATGAATGAATTTGCAGTAAAATAATGCTGCCATGAGCTGTCAGGCTTATCTGTTTCATGATATGCTCAAAATGAGCAACTGCTCACTGACAGACAGAAACAGTGTATGCAACTTGCTGCTTTAAGTATTTATCTGAAACATTTAATCCAATGCACAGTTATTTGGATCCATGAATGCAATGACCAGCTATTTGTATTATCCTTGATTAATGTCACTCACTGCTTTTCCAGCCATTTGAATGCCATGAATGCTCAGCCTCAAATAAGTTTTCTCAGCCCAGCATGCATAGAATGCATTCCTGAAGTTTCAAAACTGAAGTATATGTGCTAGCAATTAATAAATTAGGAATATTTATATAATTAAGAACTTTAGCATCTTACAAGAAAATAAAAATTATCATCATGAATCTGCATTTGGAATAAGAGTATAAAACAAAATATTAATTGTAATGTATAAATGCATGAATGAAATCACACAGTTTAGAGATGGAGCATCTGCAAACATGTGCATGTACCCAAATAAATCATTCATGGATTTACAGGTACTATGTTTGCTTATTCATGCATTTTTAGATGTACAAGCATCAAGCATGACACAAGCACTAGTGATAAATACCCCCCCAAAAAACAAATATTAGTTAGATAGAAAAGTTATTTGAAGAAAATAAATTTGACTTAGGATCCTCTTCCCTCTTCGATACCTACTACTCCATATATGAGATTTTTGTTAGGTATTTTAATAATAAGGAAAATCTAAAAAAAAAACCCAAAATTCAAAATATGTGATGAACAATTTTTGATGCATTTGAATCTCTATGAAATGCTTTTGTGTATTTGAAAATAAAATAATTTGATAAAGCTACTCCAAAAATCTCTAAATTCCATTCTGAAAAGAGACTTGCCAATATTTATTTATGCATTTGAGAGTTCCAAAGAGAATAGAAAATTGTTTAATTTAAATAATACAACACTATTGAAAGTTTAAAAAAATGGCCAAGAAATGCTTCTTCTAGGTAGAAAAAATTGAAATCAGTAATGCAAAAGCAGCAAAATTTTTTGCTGCTGCAATAAACTTCAAAATTTAAGAAAAGTAGAACCATATGAAATTGCAACGTTCCATCATATGGAATAATTTTCCAATCTGTAGTTTAGTTGTCTCTCTCACTGGCTATATAATATAAGCTCTAAAGAATTGGTATTGGAAGATCTAAAATTCTCTATAATTGTATTTTCGTTTTTCAGATTAAAAGGAGTGCTTTAATTCCCACATATTTCCATTGTTAAAAGTTCAATCACAATTGCTTCAATAAATCATTCAAGAGAGATCTAAATATTCCTGTGCGACCTGAGTGAATAGGGGTGAGATTACAGAAATAACCTCTTTGGTCATTAGAGTAAGACTACATATATCTGATACCCAACACCGTTACTTGTTTTAGATGGGTTCACCGTTCACATGCTGTATGTACTACAGGCATTCCTCTTGGCCTTTATGGGGGTGTTAAAGTCTGTGAGAGATGGATCATTTAGATCTA
>LVTN01000520.1:2870-52370 GCA_001649415.1 Musa itinerans | reverse complement strand
GTATTTTCGGAGGGTTTTACACCCTAAATTAGGTGTACCGCTCGGTACGCTTGGCGTACCACTCGGTACACCGTACCGTACCATACCGAGCTAGCCTCAAAATACTGGTACGGTACGGTTTTGCGGACCTTGTTCATAACAACCTCCAATTAAGCTTGTACAAAACAAAAAAAAAGAGTAACAATAAGCTAAAATCTGACTTTATAGTCATGGATCTGAGACAAACCTGCTCTTTGGGATAATGCGTTAATTTAGGAAATTCTATCAATTAATCATTGAGTAGTGAGTACAATGTGATTAAACATGGTGGCCTAATGTTCCATAGGTTGAGATAATTATATAACTTAATAGTTTAACACAAATATGATTTTGCTTGACTTGACTGCTTGATATTAGAAACATTTAAGGATTTGGACTTTACATATCATTTGAGACTACTATAATAAGAAGTCCTTCCAAGGTAGTAAATCTTGTACCTTCTTAAGATCTTAGCTAAATAGACTAGTGGCTTAAGAATTCTTTTGAAACAACCTATACCTGGAATAGGAATAGAAAATAAGAATCTTACTCAGAACATAGCTCTGAAACTCCTTAATATACCAACTAAACATAAAGATGAAAATACATCCGAGAAGTACAAAAAAAAAAAGAAAAAGGGTATTATTGCCCGTAACTCCAGTGCAATCAGCTTTGTGTGCTAATCCATAAGTGGAGTCCAGATGCCTATAAAGAGTTGGTTGTTTAGACCAAAGGCCTGTGAACCCAAGGTTACCTATTTTGACTTGCCTAATACGTATTGTGTTAGACAAAACTGGAAAAATCCTGGCCGATATCGATTGTACCTATCATGACAATAAACTTAATTGATCTTTCAGATCCACCATTTTTTAGTTATAAAAATGTGCTTAACATTCTTCCAATATATGATGGTTAATCATAAAGTGCATTATTATATAGGATATCAGGATTCTATGGAAAATAATTGCAACCTTGATGCTGGTATGATATGATAAATTGGAAAATTGCAGCTCCTATCTGACTGATAGATTGTTCTAACATTTTCTTGAAAAATGTATTTTTTTTTATTGTAGACTGACTGATAAAGTAGAAAGGAGAGATATCTGCAGTCCTCTTTTCCCGAAGGGAGCACTGAATTCACATTTACTGATTTTATTATCATCAAGCAAACTGATTGGTTGTATTTCATTTTCTACAGAGAATTGTGTGCCACATCCAGGTCTTTGCACTCTGTAGATGGTTGGTAGTTAACATGCCCATTGAGTATTATGAATTTTCTAGGGGTATAGAATGGAGTATTCCATACATTCATCTTCCATGGGAAATGGGCTCCAAGACATTTTTTGAAGGTTCTACATCTACATCCGCTACACATTCTGAAGTATGGGATAGGAACAAGTTATATTTTAAATCCTCATCAGTGAGAAACCAAATACTGGAAATGAATTATTCTGAATATGGGAATCCACTTAATCCAGGAGAATACATGTCATTTCTTGAGGTCAGGATTTCCTGTCTACACAGGTCTACTTCAATATCCTCAGCAACCATTTGTGTTCTCACTAGAAAAGTTTTGACTTGTATATCTGCAGAATCAGAACATGAAACCTGAAGCTGAATTCATTATGATTTCACGAAATTCAGATAGGTAGGTTAAACAAAGACAAGGTAGATCTTATATTTCTTTTTCTTTTCCTGCTTAAATAAAGACAATGACCTGCTAAGTTTGAAGCACATTATCTAAATTCTCAAGATCCTGTGATTTTATTTTTGCAAAATCTTAAAGTTACAAGAATATGTCTTAGATTATTTTACCTGTATATTTTACTAAATATGTAACCACACCAAAGTCAATACTTCTTGAAACCTTTAGCTGATTTTATTGCAGTGGGTGGCAGTATTTTGGTAGAAACATGTTCTGGTTAGCAGTATTTGGTGGTGGATTGATCTTTCTCCATGTGGTGATTCTTTGCATTTTGAAATTGAGGAAGAACTTAGAAAAGCAGAAAGAGTTTGGAGCCCTTGTGTTCCCAAGGTTTGAGATGTTTTTGATATTGCTTGCATTGCCATGTATATGCCAAGCGTCTGCTGCAATAATTAAAGGTAACTGCAGCTAAATATAAAACATATTTTTTCTTATTCTTCATGCATAGCTAGATTGACACTGTAATGTGGTTATTTACGGTGGAAGAACTCAGTATAATGTCTAAGAGATTGATTAAATTTATTAATGATATTTAACAAAGTCAGTATAACCTTTGAATAGCTTATCATTTTGCAAAACTGAAGGGATTTTTTATACTAAAATAACTTTTCTGTGTGACTGACTTCCTCTCTTGTTGAAACAAGGGAGAACGTCTACAGGTATAGTAGTTGGAACTGTACTCCTGGGTGTCTCCACATCTTTACTTATATCATTGCTATTGATCCTCTCACTTGGCATCTCAATGGGTAAGCTTCTGCAGTACAAAGAAGTTCATCAAGAAGGAGAGAAGCTCCGTTGGTACCAAGAGTTCGTCCATGTAGCTCTAGGTCCTGGAAAAAGAGGCCAATGGGCATGGAAAGGTCAACAGAGCTCAATTAATCAAACAATACTAGGCCCCTTATTTGAGGATCTCCGAGGGCCACCAAGGTGCATGCTCACACAAATTGCTGCCAGGGGAAACCAAGGAAAATATGAAGACCGAATAATTGCTTCTGGAGATGAAACTGAAGGTGCAGAAGCTCCATTTATCCAGAATCTCTTTGGCATGCTCAGAATTTACTATACGCTTTTAGAATCAGTTAAATGTGTCTCTCTTGGAGTTTTGGCTGGTGCGTACTCATCAAAAAGACCTTCTAGGACCCCAACCCTGATTATTTTGTCCATCACCTGCTTTCAACTCTTTTTCCTTGTCTTGGAGAAGCCCTTTATCAAAAGGAAGGTTCAGTTTGTGGAAATTATCTCAGTAGCTGGTGAAGTTGGTCTGCTTGGGGCTTGTCTGGCTGTACTGGAGAAGGATTTCTTTGGTGCTAATGAGAGGAGACTTGGATTATTCATGCTGGCAATGTTTATTATCATGTTTACTGCACAGCTGGCCAACGAATGGTATGCATTATACCAACAAGTTATTCGACTGAGCCGAACTAGGGATTCATTCTCTTCAGGGTTAAAGACAGCTCTTGGTGGAATTCTATTAACTGTGCTACCTACAACAAGGGTGTTGACAGAAATGGTTGAGCAGTCATCCTCCAGCCATGGAGAAGGAGACAGTGGAACTACAGTGTCCCCTATCGGTCAAGTCCAAGGAGCTTCTGGTACGAACGAGAGATCATGGGTGAGACAACTAAGAGAACTTGCGGAGGCTAGCTTCGGTAGAGAGGATGCAGGGGCCCCTAATGACCCTTCAAGCAGCACTAATCAAAGAAGTGAGTTTCAGAATGCAAAGAGAAGCGGAAGTTCTTCTGTTGCATCATCATCTGGTTTCAAGTCAAAGGCGGACCTAAAGGCAAAGTCAAGAGGGTTGTATAAGGATTTGGAGTCCATGTTCTCATCAAAATGATTTGAGTAATTCACTGATGTTTCACTGCATGGTGACAGGTAATATGAGATTCAACCAGGTAATTTTAACGAAGCAAGTTTATAGCTCAAACAAATTCCTGCAGAGGAAGATAGGGTACCTGATCCATTGAACTTTTGAAGGCCAAACGCAGGTGCTCAGAGTAATAGGTAGTTTCAGATCGAAGTTCAGTGCCGATCATTACCAGCAGCAGAAGCAAATAGTTGATATCTAATATTGATTATTCGATATTAGTTGTGCTGTGCCATTTCATTTACTTCTTTAAGATGTATAGGAACTATCAATTTGTTATGCAACCTGATGAGAAGATAATCTTGTATTCCTTATTTAAATTATGAGATGCAGTTCACAATAGATGCATGTTCGGCCTTAAATAATGGTCATCAGATGTTGAACTTTGTGCTATACAAAGTAGCCAATGTTTTAAGTGCTACTCTCCAACATGATGGTATCTTTCCAGAGTGCAGTGACTTTGGTGTGCAAATGGTGTCACTGAGTGAAACATTGAATGTGATATCCAGGTTTGCATGTGTCCTACAGTCTAAGCTTGTGTTATTAGATATTTTTTAAAATTTGAAGGAAAAAATTTATAGTGACACTGCAGCATACTATTCAATATATATATATATATATATATATATATATATATATATATATACATATATATATATATAACTTAATTAAAAAATAATGTAACTCACATATCACTTTTTTAAAAAATTGTTAAATTTCTAAAAAACCTTAAAATAACTTACAAAGGCTTAAATTACTTTTCTATTTTAAAACCTTTAAAATATATATTTTAACCCTTAAAAGCATGAAATTATGACTTTTTTTAAATTTACCCAACGTAAGGTGAATTTACACACTTGAATATTATTAGAGAATATTTTCTAAAGTATTGAGAAAATATAAAAAAATTTTGGTGGCTTTAGTTATATTGTTTTTAGGGTTCTACTCAAAAACAGTAAAACTCACATTCTATTTTTTTATAAATTATTAATTTTTTATGAAACCTAAGAAATAACTAGTAAATGCCTAAATGAGAAAATTTTATTTTTAAACCTTAAATTTTTATTTATTTATTTTAACCCTTAAAAGAATGATATTATGTTTTTTTAAATTTTACTTAATTTAAGGTAAATTCACAACCCTTTGGAACAAAATGCACTTGAATATTATAATAGAAGGTTTATGAAGTTTTCATAATACAAAACAAATTTTGGAGACTTGAATTACATTGTTTTTTAATGAGTTTACATTGTTTTTAGGGTCATATTAACAAAGAGTGTAATCTTATTTAAAAATGGGACAACTTATATCCTAATTTTTTAAAAAAAATATTGGAAAATAAAAAAGTCTAAATAACAATTTTTTCTATTTCAAGCCTTTAAAAGCATGAAATTATGTCATTTTTTATTTTACCCAATTTTTAGTAAGCCTTAAAAATAACTTCAAAGACCTAATGACCATTTTATTTTATTTTCTAGCCTTTAAGATATGTATTTTCATTTACTTCAACCCTTTAAAGCATGAAATTATATTATTTTTTATTTTACTCAATTTAAGATAAATTTACAACTCTTTTGGGATAAAAAGTTACTTGAATATTATTATAAATTTTATTCAGAAGTTTTAAAGACCCCAAAATTTTTTTGGAAACTTGAGTTACACTATTTTTGGGTCATATTCAAAAATAGTGTAACACACATCCTAATTTTTTTAAAAATTCTTTATTTTTTATAAAAAAACTTGTAAATAACTTACAAAGACCTAAATAATTATTTCAAAAAATAGTATAATTCACATCTTAATTTTTTAAATGATCAAATTTATAAATGACTTACAAATATCTAAATATTTATTTTTACATTTTTTTTGTCCTTTAAAGTATGTAACTTTTTTTGCAGCTCTTAAAAGCGGGAAACTAAGTTTTTTTTTTATTTTACCCAATTTAAGGTGAATTTACAACCACTTTGAGACAAAAACCACTTGAATATTATTAGATAATATTTTCTAAAGTATTAAACATAAAATTTTTTAAAGACCTGAGTCACACTATTTTTGATGTTCTATTCAAAATCAATATAATCATAATCCACTTTTTATAAAAATCCTTAAATTTTCATCAAACCTTAGAAATAACTTACAAAGGCTTAATGACTGATATTTTTCTAAAAAAAATTTAAGCCTTTATAAGATTTAATGGCTTAATGGAAACGTTGGGCCATTATAATAGCACGCACATACGAAAGAAAGCCCAGTATACAACCTGATGTCGCCACGCAACTACTCTTTTCTTCACCTCATTACGATCATCCCAATACGAACTCCTCACTTTTCTTCTCGCTCCTCGGATCCACCGATCCAACCGCACCAACCCATCCCCGCCTGCATCATCATCATCATCATCACCACCCTACCATCGTCTCTCTCAGAAAGCGACGATCTTGCACAACCTTCTTGATCCATGGAGGCGGGATCTCCTCGGGCCGCGCCTGCCGACCCATTCGATGAGTTCTTTCCCCAGCAGCACGGCTGCGGCTCCGACGCCGACGACGCCTCGCCCTCCGCCTCCAACTATTCATCCTGCGACGGTGAGGACTCGGAGCTCGAGCGGTACTGCAGCGCCAATTCGGCGCTCGGCAGCGCCAGCCTCTGCAGCTCCGTCGGGAACTACGCCGACCTGCTCGATTTCTCTGCGCGATAGAGAATTCCCAGAGGGGTCGGCTCGGTGGGGACATCGCTGCTTCTTGGGATCGCTTCAATCGGTACTCGGAGGAGGGCGCCGTTCCGTCGCCGAGAGAAAATTGTTGTTCCCCGTCCCAGCATCTGCTGGCCTTGTCGGATCGGATGGGTTCGTTGCCCAGAATCAGCACCGGGTCCAGGTTGCGTCCTGCATCTGTAGACCGTCCGGGTGAAAGCACGCAGCTAAGGGTAGTTGAGGACCAGCAGGAAGCAGTGCCGTGTAATGGGAAAGAAGTAGACTTCTTGGATCGAGATGTGATCTCCATGGGACGTGATGACGGATATTCTGGCCAAAGTTCTTTGCTTTGTGTGATGGCTGGTGCTGAAGAGGTTGGTTCTTTGGGGAATTTAGGCTCTTCCTCTCGTGATGTGATGATGGAATCAGATGAGGATAGACCCTCCAGATGCGAACATTCGGACGGTGAGGACTCGATGCTTGAATATGGTACAGATTGTGAGAATGCAACTGGTCTGAGTGAAAACTTGCGGTGCATTGATGAGACTAAACATGACAACCTTAACCCACTTCTAATGAACTCATTTGTAGCTTACGGTTCTGATGATTTGGATGAGCTTATGCGAGAAAATGGTGGACTTGGTTTACAATCTCTGTCACTTTACCAAGATCAACCTAATTTCCAGCAAACTGTACCTGCAAAAGGTGATGGAGATCTTCCATTACTATCCAACAGTCATGTTATTGATCCTCTTCATGATGTAGAGAAAGATGAGGATGCCGTGGATGTATCAGCAGTGAACCATCAAGTCCAAGTTACCGATCAACCTAACTCTGAACTTTCACACAAGGGTAAGTTTCTTCCTGGAGAATATACTTTAGAAGATCAGATCAAGTCTATGTACAAAGGTCTGAAAGGAGATTTCTATTCAATAAGTGATGGGATTGCTGTAGATGTTCATGTGGATGAAGCTCCAGAAAGACAGGTGTTTGGTGAGCCAGCTTCTGCTGACAATGATACTGCCATAAAGATTTCTTCCATTTCAGCTGGAACATCTCGACATGAAAAATGTTTTGGTCAAGACTATGATAAGCCAAGTTTGCCACTGCCAGTGGTCCACAGTGGCCAGAGTTCAAGTTTCCAGATAGAGTTGGACAGGAGATTAAATTTTATGGATTTATCAGAAGAAAATATTGTAACTGATGAGGTCAGCAAATGCAATTTGCTTTTACTTACGATACAAATGAATCAATAGATATCTCCCATTTGCTATACTTTGTCAACATTTGAGAGGTCTAATTATGACATTGAGTTGAGTTTTGGTCAAATCCTGAACCGTTCTAAAGACATCACCATGAATGTGATCTTTTTTCTGTTTAGAGTTGTTTCATAATATGGCTAGAGATAACCTAAAAGCTTATGACTTAAGGCATCCACTGAAGATGCTTTGTTATTTTTTCGCATAGAACTCATTGAATTTATTTGCAAACAATTAAGTGGATAATACATATCAAATACGTTTTTTTTCTTCACTTAGGCTGCAAACTTCTCTTACTAGTTTAGTTTTTATGTTTGCTAATAGCCTTAGGCATTATGTTTGACTTTCAGAGAAGACGCTGGATTATGCTTTTTAATGCTTTCCATCCGTTGGAAGATGTCATTGAGCTTTGGAAAATCTTTATAAATTGTCAGCTCTGCTTATGAACCTGCCAGTGAAACCTCACTTTTGAACTAAGTTATATTTCCCTGATATCTTGGATTCGATGTCTTGGTGGAGGAAAAAAAGGAGAGAGAAATGAACTCATTGAATTGAGGAACATACTGTAGCAACTGGTGAAGTTGGCTGTAACATATAGGAAGCAAGAATGTTCCATTTGTATTCTTCAACCTCTAAAGGAAGCTAAGACATTTTCTCCTGCTGGTAGAAGCTGATAGCAATGGTATGTTTTCCCATTTTCCTGATAATCCAGGAACAAAATATTGTCCATGGGCTAATGTTTGCAATTTACTTGCATATCTTCTGATACCTATTATGCAAGAGAGAAAGCACCACAAGATGACTGCGAGATTCTAGCACGAATCTAGAATCTTGTCCATGGAGTAAAATCTAAAATCTTGTTGGTTTTTATTAAAACAATGCTAGAATCTTGTCCAGGAATAAAATCTAAAAGCTTGTTGGTTCTTATTAAAACCCTTGCTAGAATCTTGCGAGATTCTAGCATGAAATTAGGATCACTTTCGAGGTTTTCTATGGTAGGAACTTGAAAGCAGGGTTCTCAATTTTGATGTGTATCGCCCGGTACGGGCGGTATGTACCAATCTGAGAGGATACCAGTATGTGGACCGTCCTCTACCGGACAGTACCAGTGTTTTGATCGGTACCGAGACTTACCAACCGGTACCGCCCAGGATTTCGACTGTTACCGAGGCATATCGATCGGTACGCCTTAGCATGGTAGGTAAAGGTATTTTTAAGGTTTTAGGGTGTATCATCGGTATGCCCTAGCGTACCGAACGTATATACCGGTATGTACCGTACCGAGCAGAGCTCGGTACGTCGATACGGACCGGTATTCAAAACCTTGCTTGAAAGTACTATAGATGACCTTAATTTATGGATATATTGGCCTCTGTATATGCTTTTAAGAATCTATTTAATTTTTGGTTGTGGATGTGGTTATTGAGTTTTTAATTCAAAAATTTTGGTCCAGGTATTGCATTCTAGATTGCAAAGATAATAATAATAAGAATAAAATGGATAAGAAAACCTATCGCTCACTATTCTGGTCAGTTATCTTGTCCAAAATTGATGTTATTAAAGTTCTCTTACTTTTAGGCTAAAACTATTGGAACTACATGCTTGGAGACCCATTGTCAAGAGCTACCTGTCTGATCATATGTAACTGCAAACTATTATAAAGTTGGTAATAAAATTTCTCAGTTTGTAAAATATTAAATTATTCATAGAGCTTATATCACAATGAAGCAGAATGAAGCACATTTAGTTTTTGCATTTAGCATGTTTAACCATAGAAAGGGTATAATTTTGTTGAGTTTGCTTAAAGTCAATCTTACATCATGCCTGTTTTACAGCATTTTCAGATTTTAAATGTATCAAAACTTTTGGTGCTAAAACACTCCTAGTTTTGGTGCTTGACAAACTGAGTGTATCCAACAATTAGTATGAACAACAATAACAACAACAACTACTACTACTATTTGGGGTTAGTCACGTGGATCTTTTGCCGCAATTGAGATTTGTAAAGGGCCATATATTTAGTTAAGTTTAGAGTCTTTTAAGTCTTTATTTATAGTTTCTATTAAAGTATTTTTAGGTCTTCTTCTCTCTCTTCTCATACCACTAATATTAATAATTTTACCTTTCCTAACTACCGCATCTATAGGTCTCCTAAACACATGTTTATACCATTTTAAATGATTCTATCTCATCTTATCCTTTATCGAAGCGATACCTAATTATTCACGAATAAAAATATTTCTTTTCTTATCTTTCTTAGTAATTGTACACATCCATCTCAGCAACTCTCAAATCCATAAAGTATTATTGATTTCATAACTATATTGTAAAACTTTTCTTTTAATATCAAAGGTATTTGATGATCACATAAGACTCCTGACGCCTCTTGTCATTTAACCTATTTTTCCTCTGAATAATACCTTCATCGATCTCTCTATCTTGTTGAATAATTGATCCAAGATAATTGAGGTTATTACTTAAAGAAACTTCTTGTCCATCCAACTTAATTATATTTTCGTGATAATTCCCAGTATTAATAAAATTACATCTTATATAATCAGTTTTAGTCTTACTTAATCTAAAACCTTTAGTTTTTAAGGAATGCCTCAACAGTTCAAGTTTATAATTAATTCCACTTAGGCTCTCATCAATTAAAGACGATACAATAAGCAAATAACATACACTAGGGGGTCTATCATATGCATGACTAGTAAGTTCATCTATTATTAATATGAAAAGATAGAAACTTAATGTGGATCTTTGGTGTATGTAGTTCTATGTTAATGAGAAACTCACTAGACACACTCCTTATAGTTCTAACACTAGTAATTACATTATCATATATATTTAATAACATTAATATAATTAGTGGATATACTTTTTTTAAAAAAAATCCACCATAACAATTAGCATGAATCCAATATAACTAATTGTGTCTGGTAGATATAATCCAGTAAATTCATCAGAATGTGTTGCCAATTTGACAAAACTTCTAACGGAAGAAACTTTATAAAACCAACCAAAACTGTTAAAGTTGGTCATTTTAACCCAAAATTGAGCAAAACTAGCTTGAGTTCAAATCATTTTTTAATTCAAAATAGCCTACAAGCCTGAGAATCATGATGGACAATCTTTGTTCTCATGTTAAATGTCCTAGGTTAAGAGCCTATTGCTTGCTTTTTTGTTCATATTGAGATGTTTATCATAATTAGGCTCCTTGCTTTCTTATTTGTCTGTGGTGTTATTTGATGGATCTTGACCAAAGATACTCTATGAGGTGATGACCAATTGAAATGACGTTTAAGGTATTTTTTTATTTGAAATTTGCATCAGTATTTATTAGACTAATGATTTCCTTCTTAGAACATGTTCTCATGCTTATTGGTGATTGGTATGCACATGTCACAAGCCATGGTATACTGCAAGATAATAATGCCTATCATTAGAAGAAACAAAGGAAAGAAACATGAATGGAGAAAGCAGTGGTTTATATAGGTGCCTAGGAGCTCGCCTAGGTGCTCGGGTGAGGCGAGGCGAGGCTTGAGTGCCTTAAGGGTCGACCAGGCGATGTGCTTCAATGAAGTGCCACCTGGGCGCTCGCTTGAACCTAAGCACCGGGCGCCTCAGGCGAGCAACCAACTAGCTACTTTCTTTTATTGTATCCGCAAAACCCACGCCCTGCACCCCCGTGTGACCTCGAACCATCAACCCTAGTGCAACTTCTGCCTTCGTTGCCGATGCACAGGACTGAGGCTTCCTCTATCGCCGATGGACGGGTCTGACGGCCTAGCCTTCGTGCACAATTTCTTTCGTCGCCGGTGCTTCCATGTGCAGTTCCTTCCACTGTCGAGTGAGAGAACCGCAACTTCCTCCACCACCGACGAACACCTCTGAAGCTTCCTCTGCCCACGACGTCACCGTCCGCATCTTCCATCGCTACCATTACTATTGTCCGCAGCTTCCTTTGCTGCTGCTATTGCCATTCGCAGCTTCCTTCGCTACTGCTACTATCATTTGCAGCTTCCTCCGTCGTTGTCGTTGTCATTCGAAAGTTCCTCTATCACCGCTGCCCTTTCCTTCCCCACTTTCCACTGTCGGTGATACTTTTCTCCCCCTTTACCTACTGTTAATAGTAAATAATATATTGTTAATAGTAGATTATTAACTATTGTACAAAGGAATCTCTATTTAGATTGATAATATACTATTTAGATTTTAACACTGCTAATCTCTATTTATTTAAAATTATTATTAAGGTTTCAGGATTAATGATAAGTGTATAGAGCAATTCAGAAGATTCTTTAAAAAATTTAAGAAAGGATCCTGCTTTGAAATACAATTATCTAAAGGATCATAAAGAACCTAATGTAGTTATTTGCATCTTTTATTAGAGGTGATATTTTTTGTGCAAAGCAATATCCGGTAAGAAATTTCAAGAATGCATCAACCTACAAGAAGTGTTCACCTGATATAAAAGAAGAGATACCGGCTTATATGACTGAAAAAAAGATACAAAGGAATGAATCTTATGGGATTTTTACTAGCGGATAATGTTGAACATATTAAAGATGAAGAAGAAGAATATTCTAAAAGTGTCAATTTAAGTGGGAAATGAGTATATGACAGAAAAGGAAAAGAAGCCATAATTGTTAAAAAATGTAAAAAGGAACTGATGGACTTATATATGCATCAAGGATCACAAAAGCAACAAGGGTAAGTAGGATCAAAATTAAGATAAACAAATATTAGTAAATAAGAGGAAAAATTTAGCATATTGCTTGCTTCTTCTATTAGGCTAGCCTTCCCCTTAGTACTTGTCGTTTAGATAGTTTTAAGGAGATTATTGAAGCTATTGAAAGATATGATGGGAGATTAAAACATCCTAAGTTATTATCAGTGATTTCAATAGGCGCTCGGGCACTCAAGCGAGGCGAGGCCAGAGCGCCTTGCTTTATGTCCAAGCGCCTCGCTTCAAAGAGGCGCCGCCTGGGCGCTCACCCGAGCCCAGGCGCCGCGCGCTTCGGGCGAGCGCTTGGGTTAAACCAGGCAATCGAACCAGACTTTGAGGTCTGGTTGGTCTCCGATGCTTTAATTGGTTCAATCGAACCAACTAAATCACCGATATCAGGCTCCCTCTTGCGATTTCCCCAACTTCCCCAACCCTAACACTCGCGATTTTGTCGTCGAGATTTCTTCTCCGCTGTCGCTGCTCTTTGTTGCCGTTGCCACTGTCGTTGCTCGTCGTTACTGTCGCTACTCGCCGCTGCCACAATCGCTGCTCGCCGCTGCTGTCGTTGTTCGCCGCTGTTGTCGCTGCTCCCGCTGTTGTCACCACTCCCGCTGCCGCTCGCAGCTCCCGTTGTCGCTACCGCTCACCGCTCATGCTCTCGCTCCAGCTACGGCTGTTGCTTGCTACCGCTGTCGTTGCCTCAGCAGCCTCGGTCTTCTCACATTCTTCTCACTATACTGTTAACAGTATGCTGCTAACTGTATATACTATTAACAGTATATTAACAATATACTAATAATAGTATTTTTATTTATTAGATTAATAATATATTATTTTGATTTTAATACTATTAATTTTTATTTATTTAATAGTATATTTTTTATTTAAAAAATAAAAAAATATACTATTATGATTTATTTATTTATTGTGATTTTATACTCGATTTTCTTAATTTAATAGCATATTTTTTATTTAAATAATTATATTTATTAATTATATTATATATTTTTATATTTTAGCACCTCGCTTCGTTCGGGCAAGCGCCTAGCGCCTCGGGCATTTTTGGACCTTGATGCCTTTTGGCGTCTAGCGCTTTTTAAATCACTGGTTATTATGAGTTGTGAGTTTCATTATTGAAAAAAGAGTTGGATTATATAAATGACTTATTAAAATATCATAAAAAATCATGGGCAAAACATGATTGCTCTATTATGTTAGATGCTTGGACTGACAAGAGACGTAGGAGTATATTTAATTTTATGATCAACTGTTCTTTAAGAATCATGTTTGTGAAGTCAACAGATGCATCATCTTTTATGAAATTTGGAGAAAAGATATATAATTTGCTTAATAAGTATGTGAAAGAAATTGGTAAACAAAATGTCGTCCATTATAACCAACAATGGAAGCAACTATGTGTTAGCTGGTAAGATTTATCTTTTAAATTTTTAATCTTTTAATTACTCTGTCTCTAATATGAATGTAATAACTATATGACTTCTAAGTCTTATCAATTTTGTTATCCTTTATCTTAGATAAATTATTTGAAGTAAAAATACAACACTTATACAGGACTCCACATACAGTGTATTGTATTGATTAAATGTTGGAGAATATTGAAAAGATTCCTGAAATCAAGAAGACTTTAGAAAGGACAATTTTTGTTGTTGAATTTCTCTATAATCATATTGAGGCTTTGAATATGATGAGAGAATTCAGAGACAATAAGGAATTAGCGAAATATGGTGTCACCCTATTTGTTACTTCCTTATTGATATTATAGAACATGCGTCGTCTAAAACATAACTTGAGAAACATGTTTACCTCGGAGAAATGTGTGATAAGCAAATGAGCAAAAGAAGCAAAAGGCAAGAGGACCGGTGAAATCATCTTAGTGTCGTCATTTTAGAATCTTATAGTTTATATATTAAAGGTAATGGACCCTCTTGTTCGAGTCCTTTGGTTGACAAATAATGAAAAGTCTACAATGAGATATATTTATAAAGTTATAGATAGAGGAAAGGAGACGATTCAAAAGTCTTTTGATGGAAATGAAGAAATGCATAAAAAAATAATTGTAATTATTGACGAAAGATGGAATTGTCAACTTCATCGTCTATTACATGTAGCAGGATATTATTTGAACCCAGAATTCTTTTATAAAAACACCTCTATTGAGTTTAATGCAGAAGTTGTAAATGAGTTATATCAATGCATTGCAAGATTGGTTTCAAGCCTTGAGGTGCAAGATAAGATCATATGTGAATTATTTTTATATAAGAATGTCGAGATCTTTTTGGAATTCCAATAATAATTTGATCTACGACAACTACAACCCCAAGTATTAATAAATTTATATAATTAATTTCATTTTAGTATGTTATTGTTAATAATAAAGTAAATTTTGCAGCTAAATGGTGGAGAGTCTATTTGGAAATTCCACCTCGAACTTAATCAATAACATATATATTATTGTTAACAATTAATTATCAAAATTCTTAGTTTGACATGTAGTGTTGCGGGTTGTTAATAAAATTGGAATATCTATAAATATGTAAGGATCATAAAATATTTTTGTTTTAATTAATCTATTATTTTTCGGATAGATATATTAATGTATTTTTAAATTATATGACATGATAGATTCACACAAAGAGAAGAAATTGGTGTGAGCATCAACGATTACATGATCTTATTTATATAAAGTATAATCAAGCATTGAAGACAAGATATTGATCCAATTTGTAAAATAACATTGATCAAATTTCATTACAAGATATTGATGATTCAAATGAGTGGTTGATGGAGGAAGTGGGTGCTAGCTTGCAAGATGCCGAAGATGAGCTTGTATTTGAAGATGACAGATATGAGGAGGTATGACATGAGCCTCAGGTGTTGGAGAATTATAGATATATATAAAACAAATGACGAAGGAAAAAATAAGTGTAAAAGTCTCAAGCTCATCTCTTGCCATTGTCGAAGAGGAGGAAATATATTTTGATGAAGACGGACAAGAAGAAGAGAAAGATGATGAAATGTTTGAGAATGATGATATTGATTATGATGATGATTGAATTTGATGTAAAACTTTATTGTTTTGAGTCTTTTAACATTTTTGTTATTAGAAGATGGATAATGTGACTTGGTACCTTAGATCTTTTTAATTTAATGTTGTATTTTAATTTATATAATCATATTTATCATTTGTATTATATATTTTTTATATTTTAATATTTCAGAGCACCTAATTTCACTCAAGTGAGCGCTTAGGTAAGCGCTTAGCGCCTTGAGCATTTTGGGATCTTAGCACCTTTTAGCGCTTAACGCTTTTTAAATCACTAGGAGAAAGACACAAAGGAGTGGAGAAGGGAAAATACTGAAATGTTATCAGATTTCTAGGTGCTATTTTAGTCTATCCTCTGGCAAGACTTGAGGATGGAGACTAGATAGTGATGGCCCTTTGTTTGTTGAGTCTAATCTTAAAAACTTTTGAGACAAAGAAAACAAGGGGCTTATTGACTCCATCAAATTGTTACACAACTGAGCTGACTAATGCAGAATATATAAAGAATAGGAAACTCATGTAAAGTACTGGGACTATTCGTAGGTTCCCCCTACCGGTTCCATGTCCAAACAGTGCATGCCCCTCAACCGACTAATACAGATGTGAGATCCTTAAACCGAACACTCCAAATAAAATTATTAATGATGCAAATTGTATAAAATAAAGAAATCTCGTGCAAAGTAGCAAGACAAAGTTCTTCCCACCTTGTACCAGTTCTCTGTCAAAACAGTGGACACCCCTCAGTTTAATCAGACAATTGAAATATTCATCAATTAGTCATAAGACACCATCAATCGTAAATCAGATATGGACCAAAATAATTTGTCAAAGTATGTTGAATGTATTTAGCTAGTTTTGGTCTCAAGATTCACCATGTGGGCTGTACTTTAGCCTCCAACCTACCACAAACCAAGTACGCCATTGATAACTGCCCCCTCCTTTACTCCCCTTTCTTTCATGTTTGTTTTGGGTCATAATAAATTAGCTTATATATCCAGAGCTAAGTTAGCCCTGAAACTCTTTTCTTTTCTTGGTTACTTACCTCATTAACCACTCGAATGGTCTTCATTGACATGGTAGAGTAGAGGGCTTTCTTAACCCTCCACTCTCAATGTGTAGTTTTATCATTCATCTGATAGTTTTGACTCGGTCAGAATAACATATAAAGTTTGGCTGGTTAAGCTTGAGGCCATTAGTTAACCCCGTCTTAACCTCCAAGCCAACACTGAAGTTTTGCTGAAATTTGTACAAGCAGTAGCTTCACATAACTATGTTAGGTGATAATTATTTTTGTATATTCTTCTTCTTGAGCATTAAACTGTATTGTTTACTATGTAGATTCAGAAACAGGATTCTGGTGATGTATACGATGAAATGGTTCTAGAGATGGAGGAAATTTTGTTAGATACAGGAAGTGGAACCAGGCCTGTGGCCAACCATCAGTACTTAAATCATCAGTCTCATCATTTCAGAGATGGGAGCTCTACCGCTTCTACTTCTGGCACAGATGATATTAATCCACCTCCTGAATACCCTTCCAGTATTGATTGGGTTGAGGTCATTGGAGCAAAACAGAAAATAGGAGATGTTTCTTTTGGGGAAAGATTGGTTGGTGTCAAGCAGTATACTGTGTACATATTAAGAGTGTGGAGCGCTAAGGATCAATGGGAGGTTGAACGACGCTATCGCTATTTCTTTGCACTTTACCAGCAGCTAAAAACTCTGTTTTCTGACCATGATTTAAGTCTTCCTTCTCAATGGTCCTTTGTTGAGAGAGAATCCATGAAAATATTTGGAAATGCTTCACCAATTGTTGTCAGCAATAGAAGTGCTCTTATTCAAGAGTGTTTACGCTCAGTTCTTAATTCCAGATATCCTTTTGGATTTCCTAGCCCTCTACTTTGTTTTTTATCCCCTGGCAAGGTGGCTATTGACTCTAATTTGTTGAAAGCTCTAGTTCCTCAATCGTTCATAAAGTTTGGGGAGGGTTGGAATTCAAAATTTTCAACTTATAAGGAGTCTCCAGAAAATATTTCTGAATTAGGAAAGACAATACCTCTAATCGTTAGCATAAAGCCTCAAAAGTCTATGCAAAAGTTGTTGGAATTACAACACTATACTTGTGCAGGATGCCACAAACATTTGGATGCTGGAAAGACATTGTTGAGTGATCTTGTTCAGACATTAGGTTGGAAAAGGCCACGGTTTTGTGAGTACACTGGCCAGTTATTCTGTGCAACATGCCATACAAATGATACTTTGGTTCTGCCAGCAAAAATCTTGCATCTTTGGGATTTTTCTCTTTATCCAGTTTCTCAGCTAGCAAAAGCATATTTGGAATCCATTTATAACCAGGTAATCTGGAAATAACATTGTTTGCACTATGTATGTCATCCTTAAAAATTTTTGATGTTGGCAAGATGCTGGTCTATTATTTTAAAAATTTCTAGTTTCTTTTGAAGGTTAGGCATATTATAGTCTAGTCTTCTTAAACTTGTAACATCAAGAGCATTAAGTATTTTGTTGCCAATATGATGCTAAATGCTAATACATGTCACATTTTTTTCCCAGCCAATGCTATGTGTGAGTGCAATCAACCCCTTTCTGTTCTCCAAAGTGCCAGCTTTGCTTCATGTTATGGGAATCAGGAAGAACATAGGTGCCATGTTCCCTTATATTCGCTGCCCTTATCGAATCTCAATTCAGAGAGGCTTTGGTTCTCGTTGTCATCTTCTTGAAAGCAATGATTTTTTTGCACTTCGAGATCTTGTTGATCTATCAAAAGGGGCATTTGCAGGTACATTATTATTTGCATTCGTCCAATATTAGATTTATTATGCATACATCTGGAAAGCAATATATGAAGGCATAGTTGCAGCGGGTGGGACATTATATAACATATACCAATATAGAAGGATGGCATCAGGGGGCCTAATTTGTGAGATTATAAACCATCTAGCAAGAGCATTTGCATGTAATTCACATTCTTAATTTGTCAACTTCCATTTCAGTTTCTATTGACATTGTTGCCATACATAATTTCCATCAAACACTGAACCCATGTTCCAATTTTAAAAGAAGAATGAGGACTTTGTGACAACTATTGGATTATCCTCAATATTTTACTCTTTCAATTCAAGATATCCTTCTATCCTTTCTCTGGATGACTCGTGCAAGAAGAAATTGAAGGGGGAAAACAAGGTGGCTGACCATTTTATTTTTTGAGCCAAATTTTCATGGCAAGTAGTCTCGAACTATTTAACTTCTTTTCTGTTAAGTTCCTTGCTTATTCTATTTTCCTTCTTATCTTCAATCCTTTTTCTTTTTGTTTGGTTCCTGCATTCTTTGTCACTTTTATCCTACTCCACTATCATTAGATTCTTTGGTAGCTGTAATATATTTATCTAACTAACTAGAGAAGAACAAGTTGTGAGTTTTTATTTTTCTTCTTAAATGATATCTTAGACCTCTTTTTGTCCGGACCAGACATTTCTATGTCAACAATGTCAAGTTAGAATCTATGTTCTTCTCATCATATACATCAATTGCATTCAACATATGGGACCTTTAGAAAATCAATTGTGAGTCATATCTAACCCTGAGTGATTGTCATCCTCTCCCTGCTGTCTTTTGACTGGTTCTTCAAGATCACAACTAATCAGGAAATATTGGATCACCAGGTCCAATTTCGATCCAGATCTCTCGCTGTGGATTTGAGTCAGCCAAGTTCCATCTCTGTTTCTTTCTCTCACATATCTCATTATTGCATTAACTGAATATTGTAGGGCATTAATCCCTATGATGCTTAAAATGGTTGTGCTACTCTATTTGGTTACCACAAATAACTGATGTGAGTGAAAGATACAAGATGAGGAGAAAAAGAGGATTGTAGTTGCTAAACTTGTCTGTAACTGTTCTTGTGTGTTTTTCACTGCACAAAGTCAAACATATGAAACATCAAATTAGTCTAGGATTTTATTTAATAATCTGTAATAAATTGTTTGACTATTTGGTGACGATGTGCATAATTGAAGAAAGTTGTCCTCATTCAGAAAATCCTGATATGTCAATCACATTTATAATTATTGAACATCGAGGAAGCAAAACTTTTTAAGTTTGAACTTTGAACTACTGGCGCATATGGAGCCTGTCAGCACTGTGTAACACTGAAGTTTCAAAGGAAAAATGCAAGATTAAATACTCTTTTAATTGTTTATCATGATAATGTTGTAGCATTTGTTTGCTACTGAACATGTACATGCATATGTGCAAGTGTTTCATATTCAATCTCTGTGCATATAACTGCAAGTTTAGGTATCTGAGTTCTACAACAATCTGAGACACTGCTTGCTTGTGTTCATCAATATGCTCTTGTGAGTGCCTATATCAGTATCTGATTCTTCTGTTCTTTACAATGGCAGCACTCCCTGTCATGTTAGAAACTGTTTCGAATAAGATCCTGGAGCACATAACGCAACAGTGCCTTGTGTGCTAAGACACTGGTGTTCCTTGTGCCGCCCGTCAAATCTGTGATAACCCATTGTCTCTTATATTTCCCTTTCAGGTTAGTCTCTCACTTTGATGCCTTATTTACTAGTGCAATCTTGACAAAAGCTAGTTGGATCATCCTGTCCACTGAGCTCATTATTGCACCCACTCAACTGGTGTTGATCATGGTCAACTTACTTGCTTTCTGTTGAATTAATCATGACTTGATCACTGTCTTTAACACTAAAGGTTACCTGATCCCAACTTAATCTAGTCATAAGTCTGGCTTAAATCCAAGCTCTGTCAGACCTTGTAATGTTGTGCCTTGTTGGTTATACAAACAAGTCTTGTTGGTTATAGAAACCAGTCAGGTTCAGGTTAGGTTATCTTGACTGGCAAGTGGATTATGTCCAGCTAGGATTTGACATTGGTCAATTATACTGCCAAACTTGACTGGCCTGGATTGACGTCTAATGTCCACAAAGAATATATCCTGTCGGGTGAATGGTGGAATTTTACTTTCATTACAGGAAGCTGAAGCTGCAAGATGTAATTCGTGTGGGTCCATCTTCCACCAGCCTTGTTTCGTGAAGATGATCAGCTGCACTTGTGGCAAATCAACCAATGCAGTCGAGAATTTCGATATCCGAGGTCATGGAGAAAGTGAGAAGCCATTGGCTGTGCTCGCACAACCTTCAAAGTCTAGTCCATCTTTGAGTTTGTTTTCTAATATTCTGTTCAAGGCAAGTCCAGACTTAATACGGAGGCCTAAAGACAGAAGCCCTGCAATTTTCATGGGCTCTTTATCTTTATCAAACACTTCATTGTATTGTCAGCAGTGTATTCTTTTTACTGCTCGAGTAGTTGAGTGTTCAAGATGTAAATGGGCTTAATGTATTCTTTGTAGAAGTGCAACTAAATAACAACATGAAGCCATGTAAAAGTTTTTGTTGCATCTAAATAACCGCAACCATACGTCTCTCCTTGAAATCAGTTTTCTAGAAATATTTTTTCCCAAAATTTTGTGATTCACTGATATAGCGTCTGTGTGTACATGACATTTTTTTTTCTCTTTTTCCTAATCCCTTAAAAAAAAAGAAAAATAAAAGGACAAAAAGAAGCCAAGTTGTATGATTTGCTGGCCACAACAAACAAATGCGGCTTCTTTTCTCCTTTTATCTATCTATTTAGAATAATAAAAATAACAGAAATGGCAAAAATCGAAGGGCTGCGGAAAGATCATGTGGTGAGTTGAAGGCCGTCCGATGCTTGTCTTCTTTAATACCTCCTCTCTCTCTCTCTAAGTGAGAGAAGCTTCCAGGCCATTCGAGGATCCCCCTCTCCATCTTATTTATCGAGGAGGACGAGAAGAGGACGTTTCGTCGAGAAGATGTCGGACAGCGGCGTTGTGACGGTCTACGGCAATGGCGCGGCCCTGACGGAGCCGAAGAAGTCGTCCACCTTCTCGGTGAAGGTGGGGCTAGCGCAGATGCTGCGCGGCGGCGTGATCATGGACGTGGTCACCCCCGAGCAGGCCCGCGTCGCCGAGGAGGCCGGCGCCTGCGCCGTCATGGCCCTCGAGCGCGTCCCCGCTGACATCCGCGCCCAGGGCGGCGTGGCGCGCATGTCAGACCCCGGCCTCATCAAAGAGATCAAGCGCGCCGTCACCATCCCCGTCATGGCCAAGGCCCGCATTGGACACTTCGTCGAGGCCCAGATCCTTGAGGCCATCGGGGTCGACTACGTCGACGAGAGCGAGGTCCTCACTCCCGCCGACGATCAGCACCACATCAACAAGCACAACTTCCGGGTGCCCTTCGTCTGCGGCTGCCGCAATCTCGGCGAGGCGCTCCGCCGCATCCGTGAAGGCGCCGCCATGATCCGCACCAAGGGCGAGGCCGGCACCGGAAACATCGTCGAGGCCGTCCGCCACGTTCGCTCCGTCATGGGCGACGTCCGCGCTCTCCGCAACATGGACGACGACGAGGTCTTCGCCTTCGCCAAGCGCATCGCGGCCCCCTATGACCTCGTCATGCAGACCAAACAGCTCGGCAGGCTCCCGGTCGTCCACTTCGCCGCCGGCGGGGTCGCCACCCCTGCCGATGCTGCCCTCATGATGCAGCTCGGCTGCGATGGCATGTTTGTTGGCTCCGGCATCTTCAAGAGCGGAGACCCCGCGCGCAGGGCCAGGGCCATCGTGCAGGCGGTCACCCATTACACCGACCCGGAGATCCTGGCGAAGGTGAGCTGCGGCCTGGGGGAGGCCATGGTGGGGAGCAATCTCAACGACGCCAATGTCGAGAGGTTCGCTAGCCGCTCGGAATAACAGAGAAGCAGGAACAAATCAGTCCTTTCCCTTCAGTTCCGTAGTTGGGTCGTTTCTTAACTGAACCAAAATTGTTGCTTTGAAGTTACTTGCTTTATAGCGACTGAAATATTCTGCTTTTAAACCCTAGTTTTTTGTGTGTCACAAAACTACAAGTGTGCTTGATTCATCAGATGCCTGTTTGATTTCTATGGCTTAATAATACATTTCATGGCTCATACATGATATGTGTCTCTGATGTTTCTTTTTCCCTTTACATCGACGCATGGTACTTTTCTTTACATGTATTAACATGTTTTGATGATACTGACAATTATTGTGTTCAATGCTGAAGGATTTGCGATTGACTCAAAGCGGATGATACTCCAGCGAATTATTCTACATAGTTACTTACCAATGGAAAGGAACATTCCAAAAGAAGGATGATACACTGTTGACTGTTGTGGTATGCTTCTTCCTATTTAGTTTTCAGGGGAGGCATGTTATGCTTCTTTGAAGTTCTCTGATATGAGGTCTGTTTCTTTTATAAGGATAACTTCAACACAAGTAATAACGGCATTACAAAAGAACACCAAACCTGAGGTTCATTTGATGAATGATTGCGACTCATTGTTGATGAACTTGACATGCATGAACACCAAACCTGTGGTTCATTTGATGAATGATTGTGACTCATTGCTGATGAACTTGACATGCATGATGTTAAGTGCAGACACTATTTTAGGTGAACTAGTACCTGTGTAAAATTATAATGATGCACACTAGCCAATTGCATTTAACAAGTACTTTGTGGGCTTTTGTGATTCTAGGAACTCACAAAACTATATTCTTCTTGGAACTGAGAACTGTAAACATTCTTGCAGTTGAAGCATCTGATTTGATTGGAAGTAATGGATTAAAATAAATTACCACTCAACCCAACTTGAGGCAGGATCCGGAGCTCATGGTAAGATGACTAAATCAATAGGAGGTTAAGCATTCGATGGTTATGGTGGCAGCAGTTGATTGGTGGCTATGATGAATTAAAGAGGAAATTATGTTGAATAAGCCATGTGCTAATGCACATGTCCTTTTGTCTTTGATTCTTATACAAGACTGCTTCGGTGGGTGGTCCATCTGGTATACAGTTCTTGCGTTTTTAAGAGTCGGCATTCTAGTTTACATGGTAGCCTTTTAACTTAGTATGCTCAATTATTGAAGTACTTTTACAGGTTTGTTAGTAATAGCTTGCTTGATACCTTCTCATATTTGGATATTCCCATTCATCTCTTTCCTAAAAGAAAAAAAGAAGTTATTCTACTGTCTTGTTATGCATATAACTGAAGCCTAAGCATTGATTCGATAGCCACAAGAACAATATTCATCCTACAGGTCTGATCTGTTCAGAAATGTTTGCTGTGCAGAAGAAAAGAATGGTAGCAGAAGGTATTCAGCTATATGGAATCTGGATGTCATGATGATGTTCAGGTAAGGCTGTTAGTTAGTTAGGGTTTGATTTGAGTTAAATTCTAGTTAGTTTATTGGAAAAAAGTAGTTGAAAATTTTGATTCGATCTGCATTTTGTGCTTCCTAATTAATAGCTTCTCCTGTTCTCCTTTATCCCTGTCTCCCATTTGTCATCTCTTTTCTCCCAAGCTCTCTTCCTATTCCTTCCTGAACAATCTGTCGGACTATATTTCCTGTTCATCAGCTGTAGATTATTGTCTGAGCAGCTAACTGAGATCGAACTCTTGCTGGAAATTGCTGCAGTGAAGTGAAGGGCTGCAATAGTCCTAATCTGAAGGAAGCAACATCTGTTGTCTGCTGTCTTGCATTTCAATGACCATCCTAGGTACCTGGTGAGGATCATGAACTTTCATAATCTGAAGACTGTTGTTAATGACCATCTTAGGTACCTGGTGAGGATCATGAACTTGAATAATCTGAAGACTAATTGCAGATAAAAGGTTGAATGCCAATTAATCAGTCCCTGAAGGAATCGAGGGAATCAGATTTCCAACACGCTGGTAAGAGCTTTATTATCAGTCTATTAGGTTGACTACCCCTGAAAGTATACTTACAGGTCCCACAGTTTTTTTTTTTAATCATAAAAAAATAAAATTTTATAGATTAAAACTAGACAAGTCTGAAACACTTATTTCCGTTGGTGTCACAACCAAAAAATTCAGGTTCGGAGGAAGATCCACCAGTCAGTTACAATTCAAAGAGGAGTTTCTAGCTAAGTTAGCAAGCCAGTTAGCAGTGTGATTGTCGTCTAGCTGGACAAAGGAGCAAGTCAGAATCATGTTGTTAGGGTGTGAATGTTTTTAAGCACCACAACAATGCTCAAATGCAGCGTGGAGTGATTCAAATTGGTATCGATAATAACTTTGATCAAGTTAGAGATCCCCGGGTCCTAAGTCTTCTACATTCCCACCTGAATGGCCCACGCTTCATACAGCAAACTATTACTCCCTTTCAACCTCCTGTAGCCACAAAACACACGAGCAGCATCAGAGTTCTTTAAAATAAACCTGCAGCCTCTCATTTGATTTCGATCCCACCAACCATTACACAACTAAAAGTTTAAAGAATCCTCGAGTCCATCTAACAAGGATATGTTCTATCTTATCATTTTCCGTGGGCTAGAATAGAACAACAATCTTGCAAAGCGAAGCCCAAAGTTGCGTCACTCTATTGGACAATATCCCTTCATTTCGAGCCTTCCACAAAAGCTGTAGAACCATAACATATACAGTCCAGGCCTAGAAACTCTGTCAGACCTGGTTGCCTCTCCAATAGGAGCCAATTCCTGCCACCCTAGTATTCTAAGTTACGGAGGAGGTAGGCCAACTTATCACGTACTAGATTCCACACCTGCAATGCATGATTGCAATGAGAGAACAAATGCTTGACAATCTCCGGAGAGCTATTACAAAATGGACACAAAGAGGTTGATGCTCATGCCATGGCAGCAAGCCTAGTAGATGTTGAGAGGCTGTGATGGAGGTGTTTCCATCCAAAAAAAATCTTTAGATTCGAGATAAGACTAGAAGACCATAAACACATGGCCACAAATTCCAACAATCCACTGGTTCACTACGAATGGATTTAAAAAAATCTAAGATCAAAGTGGCATTACTGTGGTTGTCAAATCTTCATGATTAGACATCATCTTACGATCAAGGGAAAGATTGTTGTCGATGGATCGGGCGATACACCGAAAGTTAGACGATGCATCGAATGTTCGTCGAGAGTTTGGATGAACAAACGATACGTCGAACAACTTAGATTTACTATCTTGTAATTGTTTAAGTCTTTATTGTCGAAGTTAATTGGGTTGGAATTGGGTCAACTCAATTAGAGGTCAATTGAGCTCAAGTTTGAGTTGTGTTGGGCCAAGTGAAAGGCTCAAATAGTGACCCAACAGATGGCATCGTCGTGGCATAGTCTCTGAGACTATGTTAGGTGGTGGTACCATCAAACTGGGTGATGGTACCGCCTAGTGGTAGGGTGTCAGGCGGTGGGATCGTCAGTACCTCGAAAATCGGGGATGAGACTCTTTTAGGCTCCAAGTTTGAATCCACTTGAGGCCTATAAATACCTCTCTCATCCCTAGTTAACAAAAGACAACAATTGAGTACACAAATTAGGAGAAATGCTGTTGTAATCTTGAGAGTTCTCCTCCTCTAGCCTAAGTGTTTAGAATTCTGTTTAGGGAGGAGTAAGTGGGGGTGTAAATGTTCTCTCTTGAACTTGTCAAAAGGAGAATCGAGTTGTAAGGGTAGTTGATTTTCGCCCATTGAAGGAAGATCGTTAGTGGATGCCGGTGGCCTCGACGGAAGAGGAATCGGGAGTCGATGTAGGTCACGATGACTGAACCACTATAAAACTTGGTTTGCATTTCCATTCTTGCAATTTATCTTTACTGCAAACTGCCTTACCTACTTACTACTTTCACTATGCTTACGAATGAGATTTGAAGTTATCTTTCCGATATTGGTTTTATCATATGAAGATTTTTTGAACCGGTGATTTTATCCGCTGCACTAATTCACCCCCCTCTTCGTGCCGACTCGATCCTAACAGTTGGTATCAGAGCCACGCTATTTCTCGTTTGGTTTAACACCCAAGAGAAATGACACTTGTTGGCTTTCAAGAGGGCTTTTCTATCGTTCGTCCTCCCATGTTCAATGGGATGAACTACACTTATTGGAAAACTCGTATGAGAGTTTTCTTGCTTTCCTTGAACATTGATTTATGGAATATTGTTGAAAACGGATTTGAAAGGTCTTCTCATCCAATGAACGATTGGAATGAGTTGGAGAAGAAGACATTTTCTTTAAATACTAGAGTTGTGAATGCTCTATTTTGCGCCTTAGACAAAAATGAATTCAATCGGGTTTCTACTTGCGAAACAACTTTGACATTTGGCACACACTCGAAATCACACACGAAGGCACTAGTAAAGTTAAAGACTCCAAAATAAATATTTTGATGCGTGATTTTAAATTATTTTGTATGGAACCAAGCGAGACTATTGGAGACATGTACACCCATTTTACGGATGTCATCAATAGTCTAAAAGCTCTTGGTAAAAGTTTTTTGAATCTTGAACTTGTGAATAAAGTTTTACGATCACTTTCTAAAAATTATGATTCGAAAGTAACGACAATACAAGAATCAAAGGACTTGAACTATTTTCTAATTGAAGAACTTATTGAGTCTTTGATGACCTATGAAATGACTTATGTGACACAAAACGAACCTGAGAATAACCTTCCAAAGAACATGAAGGATTTGACACTTCAAACACTAGAATACCACTTGAGTGATAACTCAAGTGATGATGATGATGACTTTGAACTTATCACTATAAAATTTAAAAAGTTCATAAAACAAGAATTAAAGAATAAAAATAAACTTAAAAAGAAGTTGCCAAAGAAGAAGAAAGTATTCAAGGTGGCTTAGGATGAATCGAGCTCATCCGATGACGAGGAGTAAATCGATGAAGACGAAACGACGAACTTCGCTTTGATGACTCTCGACAATGAGGTAAACAACTTAAATGAAACTCCTTTACTTTATTTTGAAATTACTTGATTTTTCATAAATTATTTTTAAATTAGTTAAAAAAATAAAAATAAAAAATTATAAAAAAATTATATCATGCTTCTTTTTCTAGCAATTTTGAAAAATGATAATGACAATTGCATGTTTTATGAAAATACAACAAAATGGTAGAATTAAATCTAATGATTAATCCTATGTATGTTTTTAGGAAAAAATAATGTGTATCTAAATTGATGATTTTCGATTTTGATTGAAGATGCCTTATGTTCAATGAAACCATGCTTGATGTTTTAATGAAAATATTAAGAGATTTGATATCATGCTTAATGAGTTTATAGTTTGAAATTGTGTATGTTATACCTTAAAAACTTAAAACCATGTTTTGGAATCATGCCCAAAGTAATAATGCATAATGATCATGCTTAATGAGTTTATATTTCAAAATTATGCATGATGATTCTTGTAATTTATGGCTTATCAATCTTTGCCATAATGAAAGTTATTTTTTCGATTTTAAACATAATGCATGTTTTGATTTGGCATAAATGATAAAGGTATGCTTGAATGAAATAAAAAGGAAGTACGTTTTTCTTGAAAACTTCTCAATTCCTATCTTATTGAGTTTTCAAAAAGAGATTGATGAATCTATTTGTATGAATCTCTTGGACTATGAAAATGATTTTGATAATTAAAAATTTTATATGCATGAATTGAGATCTTGTTCTCCTACGATTCTTTTTGGTATTCACTAAAAAAGTGACTTATTCTAATAAACCATGATATGCTACTTGATATCTTGATAACTTATGACTTAGAGTTTTGTTATATATTATTCCCCTCTTCTTCTTTCTTATTTCATTTTGAGTATCTTGAAAGGGACTTTATTGATTTGAGAAATTGAATGAGTTAAAAATAATGATGAATGTTTTGAAAATAAATGATTGTATCATGCTCAATGATTTTACATTTGAAATTATGCATGGTGATTTGTTATCTTGAAAGGGACTTTATTGATTTGAGAAATTGAATGAGTTAAAAATAATGATGAATGTTTTGAAAATAAATGATTGTATCATGCTCAATGATTTTACATTTTGAAATTATGCATGGTGATTTGAAGTAATGATGATTTTTGGGTAATTTATAGTTTATTGAGCTTGATGATTTTTATGATTTCCGTATTGCTTTTCGATTAAATATAATGAAACGTGACCTTTGTATGAAAGACTTGAATATGAAATCAATCACAAAATTTATAACTAAAAGAACTTGAGCTATCTTTAATCTTATAGGAATTTATCTATGTTGCTTTCATTAAATTTTCTGAAAAGTGATTTTGATGATGATTTTGGATTTCTTTTCGTATGATTCGTTTTAATAATGAAATGATAGAGAAGCAAAGATTACTAACTTGCATATTTCAAGAAGCAAAAGTTGCTTTCTTGAACATCTCAAATATTGCTAGCTTACATTTTCTAAAATGATATAAAAATTTGCTAGCTTGTATGATGTAAAACTTGCTAAAATTGCTAGATTGAACATTGCAAGGAAGCAAAATTGCTAGCTTGCACTTCTCAAAAGAGAAGAAAGAAAATTACTAGCTTGCATGATGATAAAACTTGAGATTATGTTTATAATGCAATGATTTGAAATTACATATCTCTAAAACTTGATAGTTGCACTTCTTCTTTTTGTTGATGACAAAGGGGGAGAAGATATGATGATATGAGAATCATACATAGTAGGATGTAATATACTTTGATATTTTGATACCATGATGATACTTATGATAATGATCATGCATATGATGAATGCAATACTCATGATTTTATTATGATGATGTATATGATATATTGTATATGATGTGAATCATGATTGCTTTGACTTGAATTCAACTTGAATTCAAGGTTCTATCAATATGACATATTGATAGGAGGCGTTAATGTTAACTCTGTCATCAATTAATTGTCATCATCAAAAAGGGGGAGATTGTTGAATCTTGGATTTTGATGATGAAACCAATTGATAGTGTTTATCTTATTTGCGTTTAGAGTGACGCATGAAGTTTCGATCAGAGAGAGATAATTAAAGCAGGAAGAATCATGTTGGGTTGGAGAAAAACATGTCAGAAGATTGGACGTTGAGTCGAAGGATTGGTCGACGAATCGACAGAAGGCTTCGGGCCATGGGATCGGGCATCGGGCCAAGAAGAGCGAAAATTGCGCTAAGGAAATCGGAGTTACGGAGGTCAACTAGCCGATTGGGCAATAGGCCGTAAGAGAGGATGATGCGCTGAAGAATCAGACGAAGCGTCGATGAACCAATGACATGCCAAACAATATTTAATTAAGCTTTATAATAATTGTCTAGATCAAAGTAGGTTTTAAGTGTATAGGATTAACTACGATAGCGATCAAGGCATAAAGCAAAATGAAGTCCCGAAGTTAAGAACGAGATTTCATTGGGAAGCTAGTCAGAACTTGCTAAGAAGATCATCGTGAAGTCCAGGAGCTTGCTGGGAGTCCATTAGAACATTGCCGAGAGATCGTCGGAAGTTCGCCGGAATATCGTTGGAAGAAACCTAGATTTACCGGACTTATTTAGCTTAGTGTATGTCTTAAAATTCATAGTTAGCACATAATTAGGTTGTAATTGGGCCAACTCAATTAGGGGTTAATTGGGCCCAAGTTTGGGCTGTGTTAGGCCAAGTGAAAAGCCCAAATAATGACCCAACAAGTGGCACCGTCGTGGCACAGTCTCTGAGACTATGTTAAGCGATGGTACCATTAGTCTAGGCGGTGATACCGCCTAGACACAATCTCCGAGAGACTATCAGGTGGTGGTATCCCTAGACACAATCTCCGAGAGACTATCAGGTGGTGGTATCGCCTAGTGGTAGGGTGTCAGGTGGTGGTATCGCTAGACTGGGCGATGATATCGCCTAGTATCAGTGTTGCAGGCGGTGGTACCGCTAGTACCCTGAAAATCGGGGATGAGACTCTTTTAGGCTCCAAGTTTGAATCCACTTGAGGCCTATAAATACCCCTCTCATCCCTGGTTAACAAAAGACAACAACTGAGTACACAAATTAGGAAAAACGTTGTTGTAATTTTGAGAGTTCTCCTCTAGCCTAAGTGTTTAGAATTCTATTTAGGGAGGAGTAAGTGGGGGTGTAAAGGTTCTATCCTGAACCTGTCAAAAGGAGAATCGAGTTGTAAGAGTAGTTGATTTTCGCCCATTGAAGGAAGATCGTTAGTAGATGCTGATGGCCTCGATGGAAGAGGAATCGGGAGTGGATGTAGGTCACGACGACCGAACCACTATAAAACTCGGTTTGCATTTCCATTCTTACAATTTATCTTTAATGCAAACTGCCTTACCTGCTTTCTACTTTCATTACGCTTACGAATGAGATTTGAAGTTATCTTTCCGATATTGGTTTTATCGTATAAATATTTTTTAAACCGATGATTTTATCCACTGCACTAATTCACCCCCCCTCTTAGTACCAACTCGATCATAATAGATGGTGGTACCGCCTAGTGTGAGATTGACAGGCGATGGTATCGCCAGTTGTAAGTCTGACAAATGGAGGTATCGCTAGTACCCCCAAAATCTGGGATGAGACACTTTTTGGCTTTATTTTTGAAGTCGTTTGGGGCCTATAAATGCCCCAATCTTTCCTACTTACAAAGCACAAAATTGAGAACAAAATTCTTAAGATCTTGAGTTGTAAAAGTCTTGAAAAAATGCTAAGTGTCTTCTTCCTCTTCCTTAAGTTTTGTGATCATTCTAAGAGAGATGTGAGACTTGTAAATGTTGTCTCCTAAACTTGTGAAAAGGAAAAAGAGTTATAAGAGGATAGTTGGTCTTCGCCCTTTGAAAGAAGATCGTTAGTAAACGTCGGTGGCCTCGACGGAAGAGGAATCGGGAGTGGACGTAGATCATGATGACCGAACCACTATAAACTCAGTCTGCATTTACATTCTGCTTTTCATTACTATTACTTGTTAGGACCGGAGCGGCACTAAGAGGGGGGGGGGTGAATTAGTGCAGCGGTAAAGAACAATAAACTTTCGACGATTTAAACACTTTCGGAAACTTCGTACGATAAAAGCAACGTTTCGCTTGAAACCATTTCGATTGCGTTTTAACTTAAAGGAATACGTAAGAAGGAGACAAAGAAGTAGAGCATCAAAGTGAAGATGGTTTGCAGTAATGTAAATAGCAGGAAGTAAATGCAAACCAGAGAAGACGGTAGTTTATAGTCGTTCGGTCAATCGTGACCTACATCCACTCCTCCGATTCCTCTTCCGTCGAGGCCACCGACATCCACTAATGATCTTCCTTTACTAGGCAAAGATCAACCTCCTTCTTACACCCCTCTTACAACCTCTTACAAGTGGGTCACCCTTTTACAAAGATTTCAATGAAAAGAAAGGAGTGAACACTCAAGCTATTGAAAAACAAGACTTTTCCTAAAGCTTTTCTCAACTTCTAGCTTCTCAAAAGGTTGTTCTCTCAGCTGAGATTTGAGGGGTATTTATAGGCCTCAAGAGGATTCAAATTTGGGCTCCAAAAATTGAATTCTCTTGAGTTCCCGAGGCTGGCGGTGCCACCGCCTATTGACCGTTGCACTAGCGGTGCCACCGCCCGACTTCTCGGGTGCTGGGCGGTGCCACCGCCCAGCCAAGGAGGTGCCACCGCCCAGCTCTCGACCTCTGGGCGGTGCCACCGCCTACACTATTTCAGCTCACCGGTTGGGCTCCAAACTTGGCCCAAACAAGTCCGAACTTGAGCCAAATTGGCCCCTACTTGGGTCATAGGATTAACACATAATCCTAGCCCTAATTAACGTGCTAACTACAAATTTAAAGACATTTCTTAAGCTATTACAAAGTCCACGAGTCAAGACTTCTTCCGGCGAGCTTTCGAGCAAAAGTTGCTTTCTTGAACATCTCAAATATTGCTAGCTTACATTTTCTAAAATGATATAAAAATTTGCTAGCTTGTATGATGTAAAACTTGCTAAAATTGCTAGATTGAACATTGCAAGGAAGCAAAATTGCTAGCTTGCACTTCTCAAAAGAGAAGAAAGAAAATTACTAGCTTGCATGATGATAAAACTTGAGATTATGTTTATAATGCAATGATTTGAAATTACATATCTCTAAAACTTGATAGTTGCACTTCTTCTTTTTGTTGATGACAAAGGGGGAGAAGATATGATGATATGAGAATCATACATAGTAGGATGTAATATACTTTGATATTTTGATACCATGATGATACTTATGATAATGATCATGCATATGATGAATGCAATACTCATGATTTTATTATGATGATGTATATGATATATTGTATATGATGTGAATCATGATTGCTTTGACTTGAATTCAACTTGAATTCAAGGTTCTATCAATATGACATATTGATAGGAGGCGTTAATGTTAACTCTGTCATCAATTAATTGTCATCATCAAAAAGGGGGAGATTGTTGAATCTTGGATTTTGATGATGAAACCAATTGATAGTGTTTATCTTATTTGCGTTTAGAGTGACGCATGAAGTTTCGATCAGAGAGAGATAATTAAAGCAGGAAGAATCATGTTGGGTTGGAGAAAAACATGTCAGAAGATTGGACGTTGAGTCGAAGGATTGGTCGACGAATCGACAGAAGGCTTCGGGCCATGGGATCGGGCATCGGGCCAAGAAGAGCGAAAATTGCGCTAAGGAAATCGGAGTTACGGAGGTCAACTAGCCGATTGGGCAATAGGCCGTAAGAGAGGATGATGCGCTGAAGAATCAGACGAAGCGTCGATGAACCAATGACATGCCAAACAATATTTAATTAAGCTTTATAATAATTGTCTAGATCAAAGTAGGTTTTAAGTGTATAGGATTAACTACGATAGCGATCAAGGCATAAAGCAAAATGAAGTCCCGAAGTTAAGAACGAGATTTCATTGGGAGTTCGAGAGTTCGTTGGAAGTTTTGTTGGAATTGACCGAGAAGTCCAGGAGCTTGCCAAAGAAGCTCGTCGAAATTTGCCAAGAAGATCATCGTGAAGTCCAGGAGCTTGCTGGGAGTCCATTAGAACATTGCCGAGAGATCGTCGGAAGTTCGCCGGAATATCGTTGGAAGAAACCTAGATTTACCGGACTTATTTAGCTTAGTGTATGTCTTAAAATTCATAGTTAGCACATAATTAGGTTGTAATTGGGCCAACTCAATTAGGGGTTAATTGGGCCCAAGTTTGGGCTGTGTTAGGCCAAGTGAAAAGCCCAAACAATGATCCAACAAGTGGCACCGTCGTGGCACAGTCTCTGAGACTATGTTAGGCGATGGTACCATTAGTCTAGGCGGTGGTACCGCCTAGACACAATCTCCGAGAGACTGTCAGGTGGTGGTATCGCCCAATGGTAGGGTGTCAGGTGGTGGTATCGCTAGACTAGGCGATGATATCGCCCAGTATCAGTGTTGCAGGCGGTGGTACCGCTAGTACCCTGAAAATCGGGGATGAGACTCTTTTAGGCTCCAAGTTTGAATCCACTTGAGGCCTATAAATACCCCTCTCATCCCTGGTTAACAAAAGACAACAACTGAGTACACAAATTAGGAAAAACGTTGTTGTAATTTTGAGAGTTCTCCTCTAGCCTAAGTGTTTAGAATTCTATTTAGGGAGGAGTAAGTGGGGGTGTAAAGGTTCTATCCTGAACCTGTCAAAAGGAGAATCAAGTTGTAAGGGTAGTTGATTTTCGCCCATTGAAGGAAGATCGTTAGTAGATGCTGATGGCCTCGATGGAAGAGGAATCGGGAGTGGATGTAGGTCACGACGACCGAACCACTATAAAACTCGGTTTGCATTTCCATTCTTACAATTTATCTTTAATGCAAACTGCCTTACCTGCTTTCTACTTTCATTACGCTTACGAATGAGATTTGAAGTTATCTTTCCGATATTGGTTTTATCGTATAAAGATTTTTTAAACCGATGATTTTATCCACTGCACTAATTCACCCCCCCTCTTAGTACCAACTCGATCATAATAGATGGTGGTACCGCCTAGTGTGAGATTGACAAGCGGTGGTATCGCCAATTGTAAGTCTGACAAATGGAGGTATCGCTAGTACCCCCAAAATCTGGGATGAGATACTTTTTGGCTTTATTTTTGAAGTCGTTTGGGGCCTATAAATGCCCCAATCTTTCCTACTTACAAAGCACAAAATTGAGAACAAAATTCTTAAGATCTTGAGTTGTAAAAGTCTTGAAAAAATGCTAAGTGTTTTCTTCCTCTTCCTTAAGTTTTGTGATCATTCTAAGAGAGATGTGAGACTTGTAAATGTTGTCTCCTAAACTTGTGAAAAGGAAAAAGAGTTATAAGAGGATAGTTGGTCTTCGCCCTTTGAAAGAAGATCGTTAGTAAACGTCGGTGGCCTCGACGGAAGAGGAATCGGGAGTGGACGTAGATCATGATGACCGAACCACTATAAACTCAGTTTGCATTTACATTCTGCTTTTCATTTCTATTACTCTCTTAGTTAATTGCTTAGTTCACTTACTCCATTTCCGATACGATTTTTTTATCAAACGAAAGTTTTTCAAAACCGATGATTTTATCGAAAGAACTAATTCACCCCCTCCTCCTAGCGTCGAAACAGTCCTAACACTTTTAATCTATTCGTAAAACGATTGTACATTTCACTAGTAGATTTGTTTGGCTTTCTTTTAAATAACTTATAACTATGAACAAGAAGATTAATTTTAGATTCCTTTATTCTATTTGTTCTTTCATGTGTGACTTCTAAGATATGTCATATGTCATATGTGATGTCATAGATAGAAACTCAAATAAATTTATTTTTATTTAAAGTATAAAATAAAGTATTCATAGTTTTAGCAATTCTCTTTTCAAAATCATTTCATTTATCCATCGAATTGGTAGATTTTTTAAAATTAAATTCGACAACATTCCATAAATCACAATACATAGAAAGTTAAAAAAATCCTCATGTATTTTCCAATAAGTGTCATCTATCTCATTAAATACAGGAGGACTCATGATAAAGTATCCCTCTTAATTATTTAAAAATATAATTAATTCTCTCTTGACTCAGGTAATACTATCACGTACCACCACCTAAGCCTAGTTTAGATTACTAGTTTGGCTTTCTAATATTTCTAATTTGATCTTGCTTCAATCTCAATAGCTTTTTTGATAAGTTGGTTTTATTTTGACCTAGTACCGACCTAAATTGACTCAAAATGATCTTAATCATAAATTTGATAAATCAACCACTCATACTGACATATCTTCAAAATTTTTAGTATATTGTCTATTCTTCAACATATGGTCCAATCTTCTGACACTTCGTTTGAGCCTTTGGTTAGCATATTGCCCAATCTTCCGGCATGTCGACTTCACCATGATATCATATCTTCTGATGTGATATCTGATTCTTCTAACATAATATTTGAACCTCTAACATGAAGTTTATTCTTTGGCAAATTGACCAATCCTTAGCTCAATGTCCAATTTTTGGCATGACATTTTTGAGATAACATTCAACTCTCATACTTCAATTTGGCTCTTCGGTGGTCTAATTCTATGATTAAAATATTTTTCTAGATCACTTATCTTAAAAGTATATTATTCTAATAAACCCAACAATTGACTTTATTATCAAAATATGATATTCAATCATTCAAAAACATCCTAAATGATTTTATTGTAATGACGTAGATTATGTTCTATTTCATTTGTTGATATTGTATGGAGTTAAAAGAATGACCATTTATAGTGTTTTTCTATTTAGATATTGTGTTTTCTATATATAAATGAAAATACTATAATGACATTTCAAATTATCCTAAATAACTTTTCATGATTTGTATGACATACATCAATGCAAATTATGTCCAATTGCATTTGTTGACATTACATGGAGTGGAAAGAGTGAGAAAAATTTTGAGAAATGACCCTTTTATAGTGTTTTTCTGTTCATAGTATTTTCTCTATATAAATAGAAATACTCTAAAGGCATTCCAAAACACCATAAATGGCATTTTATGACTTATATGAAATACATCAACGTAATATGTCCTATTGCAGTTTTTTGACATTGTATGTAGTGGAATAAATAACAAAAAGTTTAAAAATGATCCTTTTGTAGTGTTTTTCATACATGAACAAAAAAAATATAACGACATTCTAAAACACTCTAAATAACTTTTTATGACTTGTATGAAATACATTAAATACAAATTATGTCCTATTACATTTTCAAACATTGTATGAAGTGAAAAGAATCATAATAATTTGAGAAATGATCGCTTTACAATATTTTTCTGTTCGGATATAATATTTTCTATCTATGAACAAAAATACTAAAATGACATTCTAAAACACTCTAAATGATTTTTATGACGTGTATGAAATATATTAATATAAATTATGTCCAATTGTATTTCTTGACATTGTTTGGAATGGCAAGAATGACAAAATTTTGAGAAATGAACCCTTTACAGTGTTTCTCTATTCAAATGTAGTATTTTTTTTTATATATGAACAAAAATACTATAATGATTTTTTATGACTTGTATGAAATACATCAATATAAATTCTCTATATGCATTTGTTGACTTTTTATGACGAGATTAATAATCAAAGTAGCAGTGTCCTATCAGAGATGATTCAGTGGTCATCATGTATAATTGATAGAGATGTCACTAATCATAAAGGCGATAACAACTAGGTATTAGTTGAGCCATACATATTTGACATGAATGACTATATTTTTTAGGTAAAAATAAAGGAAATAATGATATAATGAAGCTAAATTAGTTGAGAATCAATAGATGAAGTAGGAGACATTGATCCAAATATATATACAGCCGTGATGTTGTTGGTAAGGTTATCTATCTAAATAAGGGTATATATGACAATCATGTTGGAGAGTCATATAGGATGGATGGAGCTAATGTGAGCCATGAGGGAGATGATTTGACATTAAATACTTTGGTTCCATATGCTGAAGATGAGAAAATTAAATATCAATGATATATTTCGTGGTTAGGTAAACAATATATACATAACATTTTGATGAATTTTATTGTTGTTGTATAGAAGAGTAAGATATAGTTGAAGATTAATGTTTGCGTTCCTATTACAGGTATGTTGTGATAGGGAGGAATTCAGAAGAATTTTGATGTGAAGCATGTTGTTATCAAAAGTTATAAGATAAAAGAGTATGGATGGATGATATGTGCTCATGGAGTTGAAAGTTTTTGAATAACAGTTTTAGAACACCAGTGATTTGCCTAGAATGAATAGATATCATCATAAATGTTATGGTCATTTCGTCGTCAATTAGATTAAAGACCAACTCCTAGTGAATTAAAAGTACACATCAAAGATGATTATTATATATATATATATATATATATATACAAAAAAAAGATTTGGTATGGTGGTCTCTTATAGAATGACAAATCTGAAAATCATTTTTGACGAGTGCTTTGGGCTTCGAGGTTGTATTAAAAATTTCAAGAATAATATATAACATGTTCTCGGTATGGATATAGCACACTTAACGAGAAAACATCATGGTGTTTTATTGATAGCTACAGGGGTTGATGGTGCAAATAAACTATTCTTACTTACATTTATGGTGTCTAAGATTGAAAATAAAGAAGTATGAAGTTGTTGTATCAAATGGAATTTATATCTTTAGCTATCATTAGTGATCGAAATATGGTATTCTTACAATTATAAAAAGGATCTTCCCCAGAGCCCATCATGAATATTGCATGGTGCATATTTTCAAGAGTCTTGTTAGTGATGTGTGTGATGGAGAAACGATGAAATTATTTTGGATTGTAATTAGAGTAACAAATATGTACAAATTGAATAAATATATGCAAAGGATGAGAGAATATCATATCGAGAGTTATCATTAGATTTGTCAACTTGAGAAAGAAGATTAGCCTAATGCTTATTTCCTTGGATATTATTATTATTATTATATAATTTTGATAAGGAATGGACAGAAAGCATGAATTCGTTACTTGAGGTTGTTCATGGCTTATCGATTTATATTTTAATGGAGATAACAAGAAGGATTCTATATTTGTTATCAAACAGTTAAGGGATTAAATGGTGTATTGACGAGTTGTTTTGAGGATCAAATAAAAAAAAGCAAAGGAAAAGGTTAGATTCTTCGAAGTTGTTCCTCATAGAGTGAGTGAATGATAAACACAAACTTGGTTTGAGATGGTGATGGTGAATATTGACAGAAGGAACTTGTTCATGCGTCAATTTGATACGTTCCAAAATCTCATGCTCTCATGCCATGCCATGATGGTTATTAGGTCTAAAAAATTGAATTCATATCTGTTTTCTGAAAGTTAGTTTTCTATTGGAACATATAAGAAGAACACATATAATGAGAATATATTTCCAATGAGAAGTAAACAATAGTAGATTCAACATGAGGATAATCGAATCATGTCATGTCCAATAACTGTTGTGTAGACTTATCATAGAAAGATAAGATGGCAAGGATTGAATCAGTATATAACGGGAAGATAAATAAATAAATAAATAAATAAATAAATATATATATATATATATATATATATATATATTCATGATGCAAACAGTTAGTTAGGCCACAATCGTCATTATTGCAGCTTGTCGTCCGATTAAAGGATTCACAAATTTTTGGATTACAATTCGTGTATCTTTATACATATTTTTGGTGTGTATACACATCATGCATTTGGTACATGTTTGACGTATAAAGGACACACATCTATAGAGTTTTTTGTAGTGTTAAGTGTTACACACTTTACTCTTGTACGTTAAGTTTTTATGCACACTTTACTAATTTAAAATAATGTGTTTTTGGTATTCCGAGTTACTATGTTTGGGAACAACCATATCAATTAAGAGTCTGTGCCTTTTATTACAATGTTTTACTATGCTAGGTGATGACAGTGTTTGCTTTTCATCACAATGTTTTATTGTGCTTTATATGACAACAGTGATACTGCTAAGCTTAGGTGATGATACCGCTTGAGTTATAAAAATAAAAAAAAAGTATTGTTAGCCATGGTACCACCGCCTAAGTCGATAATGGTACCATCTAGAATCCAAATGTTATGACGATATGACCATTCGAGTCCAGATTTATAGTTCCAATTCAAATATTATAATAGTAGTATCATCTAGTGTTGTCACTCGTATTTTAAAATTTCAATGATTTAAATTTTTAATTTTTTAAAAAGTATTTTAGGGCCTAAAAATATTTCACTCATGCTTAATTGATGAATGATTCATTCTTAAGATTATAAAGTGTGATGAGCTCTCATTTTGAGTATAACTTAAGTCTTCTTCTCGTCTTTAAGCTTAGTTACAATACTAATTTATAGTAAGAGATGAGAGATCTTCTATAAGAAAAAAGTGAGTGATAAAATTTTCTCCTAAACCTTGAAAAGAAAAAGATTCTAAAGGGTCATCGATCTTCACTCATTAGAAACAAGATCGTTACTAAACCAATGGCTTTACTCATTGGTTTCGAGGGAAATATAATATAATCGAGAGTGGATGTAAGTCGAAAAGATAAAACCACAATAAAATTGGTTGCATCTTTTTACTCATCTTTTATTTATGAGTTAATATTATTCTTTTTGTTTGTAACTTTTACTCTCACTCAATACTTGATTAATCAAGTTTTTAAAATATATTATTTTCTTAATCGAGCTTTAAAATGGTTAAGATTGTTATAGAACTAAGTCAAATATCCTTTTTAGTGTAATTAAGATCCTAACAATGATATCATAAACTAATGTAATTGACCACCCAATTATCAACCCAAACTGCAATGCAAACATATATAATAGTTATCGTGAAACGAACCCATCAATCATGTATCGTAATGTATCTAATGGTTTATGAGCAAGGGCAAACCAATGGGTCCTTTATTCAGCAATTTAAAGTGTTTCTGCAACCCATTATAGTGTTTTTTGTGATGTGTAGTAAAGCGCTGTACTGATATCGTAAAATACTATAATGATATTTTGACGTTTAGAAAAACACTTTCAGGGAACCAACCAAACAACCTGTCATATTGTAAAGGTTTGCAAACAAATAAAAACCAATACTTACTTTGTCAAGCACTTTTATATAGTGTTTAAAAAGGCATTTACAATGTTGTTGCGACTTGTAGCAAAACACTATAACGATATCGTAACCACTGTAACTGACCCAATTGTCAACACAAATTGCAATACGAATGCATACTAGGGTTTCATATCGTAAAATGAACACTCAAAAATGCAATAGGGTGCTCAATTTTGAACCTCTAGCAAAACAAAGAGATGATATCGTAAAACATTATAACCATATATTTTAGGCCACATATATTAACCACTTTTCACACTTTTGTAACACAACCAACGAACATGTCCATTACGGATATCGTAAACATTGTTACGCAAACCAAAACACTATAAGGCAATCCAAAACGATGTAACGCTGACCAAAACACTGTATGTATCATTTAACCAAAACACTATAACGTCTAGCAAAACAATGTATACCACCATGTTAGAAACATTTACCACAACTAAGTACATTGCATAAGCCATATCGATGTAAACATACAACCCATATAAGAATCATATCAACCCACAATAGACAATGACATTCATTCTGAGACAAAATGTGCATTACTGAATTGATCTTCAAGAATCGATTGCACGATGATGTCAAGGGCGAAACCGATATATATCACCTTATTTAATATTCATATATCGACGACATTTCATTAGGTGCCCTATGAACTTCATTACAAATACACAACATCTTTTACTGAGTGTCAGTGACATAAAACATGCAAAATCAGCAACACAATACAATGTTAAATACTCACTGTCAATATTATGGGGGATATATTATCTCTTTGATTTTGCATTCGACAAATGGGTAATGAGTGATTATATTCTTATGCAAGCACCCTAGCTGATTCATAATCATATTCATGATGGTTTCTTTCATTTTCATTGGTTATCGTGAAAACAATAAAGATAGAAAATGATACGAGCAAATTACGGGTCTGTTATCTTTCGCAACCTCATCCTTTACATACATTTGAAACAAAACAATTGTATATAAGTGATATGAACAATATATAAAAATAATCAACATTGATAATATTGCTATACCTTTATGATTGTATCTCTCTTGGTTTGTTAGACTCGTAATTCTACATCTTTGTCTCTCTTCTCGATTTGGGGATTTAATCAGTTATTATTATTAATTTTTGACTCTTTGATTCAGCTTCTTCTCTCTTATTATTTTTCTTCTTCTTATTGCTTTTCTTCTTACTTGTGTTATACTTTCTTTTTCCAAGTTAATAGGGACTTCAATAAAACCTATTTTTGATAATTGAGTTCATAAGGTTCTTTCTTTTCGTTAGATCCATCAACCTTTTAACTAGATGATCTTATTTCAAATGGGCAATATTGCTTATCAGTTATGTTTATTATATGTTTAAGCAATCCTTGATAGTAAATAAGATTTTTTTAATTGTATGAGAAAATCTTTTTATTCTGAGAAAAATCTTCCCTTTTAATCCCTATAAATAGGGGAGGATATGTTAATGAGAAAATATGCTTCTTCAGTGATCATCGCGACTCCATCTCAGTCACTTCCCCCTTCCTTGGCGAAAGGCGGCAGCAACAATGGCATCTTCCTCTGTCGAGCTCTTATCGCTGCAGCGTTTTCCACGGACGTCCTCTAGGATCGTTGTGTCGACCTCCTTCCAAGTCGAACAAGGGCCACCACGCCGCGCCTTCTTCTCCTCCCTATGCCGGCGGCATTCTTTATTGCCGCCTTTCCTCTGCCTCTTCCTGTAGAAGCAGAGCCGACGTAGCCTCGCAACTGCTCCCTGGCTAGTGACCTCTCCTCCTTATTCTCGCATCTCGCTCGAGCGAGAAGTGCCGCCACTGCCATCCTTGCTGCACAGCCATCACTGCCTTCTTGCGGTAGCAGGAACGATTGCAGTTCTTCTTCAACGATCCTCCTCTAGGAACGAAGGAACTGGGACGAGCAGCAACCCGCAGTTCCTCCTCTCTGCCATAGCAGCCGCAGTTCCTCCTCTCTACTACAGTAGTCGTAGCAGCCCTAGCAGTAGCAGCAACCGCAATAGTCGCAGTAGCCCACAGCAGCCGCAGTAGCCCTCTCTGCCGCAGCAGCCCTCTCTGCCGCAGCAGTCGTAGTAGCCCTCTCTGTCACAGCCACAGTAGGCCTCTCTACCACAGCCACAACAGCCCTTTTTGCCGCAGCAGCCGTAGTAGCCCTCTCTACCGCAGCAGCCACAGCAGTAGTGATCTGCTCTTCTCCTAAGCCTCCTCCCTCCCTCCTCCTTCTGTAAAGATCCCTATTCAGTAAAAAAAAAAACAAAAAATAAAAAAAAATGTCTGGGATGTATTCATTATCTTCTTCTGATATTCCAATTACTATTTCTGCAGGAACTCATAATACTTCTCCTGCAAGGCTTATCTCCATCAATGCTGCCACACTAATCTCTTTCAAGTTGTCAAAAGTGGCAACTATGCATCCTGACAGGCTCAATTTTCTAATCTCTTATTTGGATACGACTTGCTAGGCTACGTTGACGGCTCTTTCAGTTGTCTACCAGCCATGATCAACATCCCCGGGAACCCAGTCCAGTACCAAATCTAGTTCACAAACTATGGCTGCGTCAAGATCGTCTCATCCTCCAAGCTAATGGTGACAAAGTAAGAGGGAAGTACTATCACTGATTATCTACAAAATATCAAAGTTATCATCGATGATTTGGCTTTGATAGGTCATTCCCTATGTGACGAAGAGATCATCATACCCTTAATGGTCTCAGAGATGATTACAAGGAGTTGGTAGCTGTAATTCGGGCACGTGATACGCTAGTGTCCTTTGAAGACCTCTATGACAAATTGACTAATTATGAGACATATTTGAAGTGTGAGGACAAGTTGCCCGGACCAACTATCATAGCTCAAGTCAGTCACAAGTCTAAGAGGAAGGGCACTTGGTATCCTACGACCATTTCCAAAGGTTTGGCCAATATACATCTTGATCCTATGGATCCCATGTGAAACCCCCCTTATCCTCCTAATCATAACTTCTCGCAAAATGGCAACTACAATAATCGTCCGTCTTGGCATCCTACCCCACCAAGCCAACAAAGACAGGTCGTCTGCCAACTATGTGATAAAATCGGACACTCCGCTAAAGTTTGTCGGTCTTGACCCCGCTTCCCTGCTTCATCACACTGGCCTTAGGCAAATCTCCTAACTGCTTCGACGACTAGCCAACCCAATTGGATTGTCGACTCTGGCGCCTCTCATCACATCACCGCTTATCTTCAGAATTTGTCTCTTCACAATACCTATGGCGGCGATGAAGACATCATCATCGGTGATGGTAAAGGACTTCATATAACTCATACTGGTTCCACAATGCTTACTTCTAATACTACCACATTTACACTCGATGATATTTTATGCGCTCCTTATATTAAACACAACCTCATTTCTATTTCTTAGTTTTGCAAACATAATAATACTTTAATTGAATTATTTCTTGATTCCTTTCTTGTTAAGGACTTGAGCACGGGGGCATCCTTGGTCCAGGGCCCGAATAGAGGTAACATTTATGAATGACCGTCAGCTTTACAAAGAACCTAGCCTACTGTTCATTCTTCTGTTGTGGCTCTAATTGATGTGTGGCATCGTCGTCTTGGTCATCCCTCGTCCCTTATTCAGCAGAAATTACTTTCTCATTATTCTCTTCCTATTTTTAAATCACATAGTTCTATAACACATTGTGATGTATGTCTTAGTAATAAAAGTCATCGACAACCCTTTGGCTTATCTTCCATTTCCTCCTCTAAACCATTTGAAATTATTTATACCGATGTTTGGGGCTCTGCTCCAATCCTGTCTTTTGATAAATTTAGATTTTATGTCATTTTTGTAGATCACTTCACTAAATACACATGGTTATATCCTCTTCACCATAAATATGACATTTCCACCATCTTTCCCACCTTTTAAAAGTTGGTCGAAAATAACTTTTAGTCTACAATTAAAACGGTTTACTCTGATGGTGGCAGAGAATATCAAGCCCTAGCATCCTATCTCTCATCTTGTGGTATCTAACACCTCAAGTCTCCCTTGCATACTCCTCAGCTAGTTGGTTTTGTTGAACGTAAATATCGACATATAGTAGAAACTGGGCTCACACTTCTACATCAAGCCTCCATGCCTTCAAACTTTTGGATAGCAGTCTTTCAAACTGTCATCTACCTTATTAATAGAATGCCTACACCAGTCCTATAATACCAGTCCCCCTTTGACACACTATTTTATAAACCCTCAAACCTTCGTAAACCCAAAGTATTTGGTTGTCTATGTTATTCATGGTTATGTCCCTATGCCTCTCATAAGTTAACATCACGATCTAATCCTTGCGTTTTTATAAGTTACCCTTTTGAACATAATGCTTTTCGCCGCTATAATCTCCACACTCACAAAGTCTTTATATCGCATCACATTATTTTTGTTGGGTCTATCTTTCCTTTCTAAACTCATACCAATCCTACCATGCAGACCACTTCATTAACTATTTCTCACTAGCATATACCTCCGATCCAATCGGACGAGCTTCCCATGACATCATCTAGTTCCTCCCCTCATGATCCACACTATATCACTCCTCCAGTTCAGAATTGCCCATTCCCTCCATTCCTACTCCACTTCTTTCTTCTCCAAATGTTGTGGTAATTAGTTTAGAAACACAACCGTTATCTTTACCTCCTTCTCGATCAAGTGACACTGACGTACCTCCACTTGACTTGGCCTATGTCAATGACTCTCAACCACTTATTCCAACAACACAATCTCGTAATCCCGTAGTCTCCAACTATCCTATGACCATATGCTCTAAGAGTAGTATTTTCAAACCACGTCAAGTCCTTGACCTCCATGCTATCATGGATTCCTCATTCATTACCGTTGAACCCACCACCTTCACTCAAGCCCAAAAATCTTCGCATTTGCGTACTGCCATGTGTGAGGAATATAATGCCCTCCTCCATAACTCAACATGGGATCTAGTACCCTCTCATCATACACAAAATATCATCGGGTGTAAGTGGGTCTTTCGAATTAAGTGAAACCCAGATGGCTCTGTTGCCTGATATAAGGCACGCCTCGTCACCAAAGGGTTTCATCAAAAGACTTGGAGTTGATTTCACTGAAATGTTTAGTCCCGTTATTAAGCCGACTATAATCCGACTTATCCTGAGTTTGGCCACCACTAAAGGCTGGCAATTACAACAATTGGATGTTAATAATGCCTTTTTATAGGGGACTCTAACTGAAGTTGTTTTTATGCAACAACCTCCTGGTTTCAATCATCCTCAGTACCCAAGGCATGTTTGCAAACTGTGAAAAGCTATTTATGGACTTCGTCAGGCTCCAAGAGCTTGGTACATAAAACTTGGCTCTTTTTTTACTTTAGTTGGCTTTCTCAACTCCAAATCTGATACCTCGTTATTTCTACGACAACATCATGGTGACATAATATATATTCTGGTATATGTTGATGATATCATTGTCACAGACAATAATCCCGTAGCAATCCAAGCGTTCATTAAATAGTTGGCAGATCGATTCTCACTTAAAGATCTCTGACCCTTGAGCTACTTTCTGGGCGTAGAAGCTACATTCACTTCTTCTTGTCTCTTTATCTCACAAAGAAAGTACATTCAAGATTTATTATAAAAAACAAACATGCAGGATGCAAATGCGGTTACAACTCATCTCTCTACAAGTGGCTCTCTCAAATTATCTGATAAAAGTCCTACTGCGGAGCCCACTCAATACTAGCAAGTCGTTGGCTCCTTACATTACTTAGCTCTCACCCGTCCAGACATCTCCTTTGCTGTCAACAAATTATCATAATTTATGCAGAAGCCGTCTACTATGCACTGGTTTGCCGTCAAATGCGTCCTGCGATATCTTAAGAGGACCCTTAATCATAGTCTCTTTCTTCGTAAACACTCTCCACTTCATCTTCATACATTTGCTGATCCGATTAGGTAGGCAACTTTGATGATCGAACATCCACATCGGGGTATATTGTCTTCCTTGGCGCTAATCCAATCAATTGGAGTTCTAAGAAGCAAAAGACAATCGCACGGTCTACAACTAAAGCTGAATACCGTGCCATCGCCACTGCCAACTAAAGCAGAACTCAATTAGGTCACAAATCTGCTCAAGGAACTCAACATCAGTTCCTCTCCTTCAATATATTGTGATAATGTCGGAGCTACCTATCTGTGTGCTAATCCGGTGTTCTACTCCCACATAAAGCATATTGCTATCGACTTCCACTTTGTGCGAGATCAAGTTGTCCGTTGTCAACTTCGTGTTTCTCATGTACATACGACTGATCAATTAGTCGACTCACTCACGAAGCCTTTCGCTCATAAATTTTTTACTTTACATCAATTCAAGATTAGTATCATTGATAAGAGCACCATCTTACGGGGGCATGATAGTAGATAAGATTTTTCTAACTGTACGAGGAAATCTTTTTACTCTATCGAGGAAAATCCTCTCTCATAACCTGTATAAATAGGAGAGAATATGTCAATAAAATAAAAAACTTGTTCGGTAATCACTACTTTCTATTCTCTTCTTATCAACCCTCACTTCTTTAATATTAAAATAAATTTATTAATTTGTTGCTACTTTTTCTAGTAGTTTTGACAACATGCAGCATTCAAATGGTTGGAATCATTAGTTCTGTCAACCTCCACTACACTCTTAACAACCTCCTCCTTTATAGTATTTTCAACCTCCTTTGCACTCCTGATAGGGCCCTCCGACACATTTCCAACAATTGCAGTATATTATTAACATAATAGAAACTAGATCGAAGTCATAAATGCATATAATTCAAATTTTATCTAAGCAGCAACGATGTTGTTATCTGCCAAAAGAGCCACCTCAAACTCTACAACACATATAATAACACAATAAGTGATGCTACACGTACACATGCACGTATCAAAAGCAAATAACTAATCCTTACATCTGCCAAGGAGACCTGCAACAACATATTGTAAACGGTCCTTACATGTTCTGAATGAACCGTCCATCTTCACAATCAATTGTGGAGATTCATTTGGATTATATCAAATAGACAAGCACCATTTAAGATAGTCGATGAACACCTTCTCTCCTCTCTTCACTTTGTTAATTCGATCAAACACACAGGACAGACTCTGATATGAATGATTGTATTGCTCGTGCCCAGTTATAATTGCCCAAAGTTGACAGATTGTCAACTATTGATAATAATAAATACAATAATTAGGGGATGTTGAAACCAAATCGAATCAAACGTGAACCAAACCAATTTTGAATTGATTCGATCTAAATTGATTCATTAATAATTTAGTTTTAAAAACTATAAATGATTTCAGTTTGGGAGGATACTCTTATTTAGTTTGATTAACTAGTTCAAACATAATCGAACTGATTTTAATTTAGAAAAATATTAAATCAACCCAAAGGCATAAAAAAATATAAAATTCATATTCAAACTCGACGAGTTCATAGTTTTTTGTCTATACGACTCTTCCTCCTCATCTTCTTATTAGCCTCGCTCTCTCATATCAAGTATAAACCTTTTTTTTCTATCATTCTTCTGCATTAATTATTTTTTATTGATTTGTATATAATCACTGTATCTTTTTATTATAAAAAAAACTACACGTAAAATCATTATTCATTTAAGGTTTTTTAATAAAAAATAAAAAAAATCACTTACACATAGGTGAGGACGGACTGTTCTTAAAAGGGGAGGACATCAGACTTGTTAGCGCTCGTAGAGAACTCTAAAAGAAAACTACTGTTACCAAGGATTAAGGGTATGAGGAAAGGACAAAAGCTTAAAAATGTAACGAAATTTTTTTAATATTCTATTTATGTTTTTTATATTATTCTTATAGTGTAAGCTGTTTTTTCAGGTGGCCAAACTTGGATATGGTTATCATCTTCTTGTCACATACCTAGATAAGGTGTTGTCTTAAGAGTTTGTGGCCTTGGTTGTCATAAATGCAGTTACATGGATATTCCTGGTGGTGAGTTGCATTTTCTTTTCCTTCTCAAGTAATATGCCTTCTCTTACTTCGCACACAAAAAGGTTCGTCCTGGTTGACTTATCGTGCCAAACACTTCACAACTCTCATAAGTTTTTAATATTAGGTTTTTGTGACCCTTTTATAATTGGATAAGATAATTGATTGGGTTCCGTTTAGATATTTTAGCCAATAAACTAAGTCCACTTACGGAATGATTCATTGGGAGATAACCTTGATGAGAGGAAATCTCCTGAATCCTTATCGTAGACCCTCTGCTCTCGTCTATAAAAGGACAGGACCTCTAAGGGATTGGGTAAGCGTTAGCACGTTACGTACAGACGCACCTCTTGAGGGATTTCAGTTCTTCTCATCAACTCTCTCCCCAAACCCTCTCCCCAAAATCCGGGTCCTGTGAAAGGATAAGAAGAGAGGAGAAATGATCTACTCCTTTGCACTCCTTGTAGATTCCGACAGCAATCTTGGATTAAAAGACGGACGATACCTGCAGCAATCTTGGATCGAAGACGGTGCCTAGCAGATCAAACGAGATCTCTGAACTGATGGCATTAAAAGGTATGCATCGTATTAAATTAGATCTATGTAGTTGATTTCAATCCTGGCATATAGGTTATTTTCGCATATTTGATATAGCATAATTATAGATTTTATGCTTACATTTGGTATCAGAGCCCGGTTTTTGAGATCAAATGCATTAGATCTGTAAATTTATTTACGATGCATAAATTACCTTTATCTTCCAAGAACTGCTAAGCAGTAATGGTCACCGTCGACCTTGTTGCGAATCTACGGCTACGTCGGGTAGCGTGCGCATCACAGAACCCGTCCACGCACACGGCATCATAGAACCCATCCATGCGATGGCCGACCGCACACGGCCAGAACCCGTCCATGCGACGGTCGGCCGCACGTAGGCAAACAGCCCAAGCGACGGCCGTGCGTGAGTAGGCCATGCACAGGCGGCGGTCGCACACTGGCAGCAGCCACGTGCGGGCAGGAACCGTCGCAGTGGCAGCGGCTGCGCGTGGGCAGAGGCAGCCCCGCGGCGGTAGCGCTG